>WUAP02012125.1:0-19872 GCA_015163945.2 Stichodactyla helianthus | reverse complement strand
GTGTCTAGTTTATACAAGAAAACAAAAGTTTAGACTATATGACAAAAAATACATTCTCTCAAATGCAATTCAACTCAAGTACATCCCAATTAGTATCCACAAGTTAGCCAAAGGGTTGGTTTGATTTGTGTTTGCCTTGCCATATAATAAACACCTTACTAACTAAGCTTCTTGCTCAGTATGTACACTGTAAGTTATGGAACCTTGGTTTTCCACTTTTTTATGGCCCATATGCTACTGTTTGGGCCATAGGGCAATGGAAAAACCCTTGGTCCATAACTTACAGATTGGAATTTTTGCCCCCTAATCTGAAATTTGTTCTGCAGTCCCTGTTGTTTACCTATGTCAACACCAAAAAAATAATATAAAACCATCACTGTTTTTGTAATTTGAATATTTTCCCTTGATGGAGTCAGAAAGCTGGGAATAAAAATCAAAATATTGGTGAATGAAGCATTTATTTTAACAGGAACAACAATCTAGGTTTTGTAATACATGGAGCTGTACTGTACAAAGTTAAAATTATTTACCATTATATATTATTGCATTCATTATGGATATACCTGATGCCAAGATGTTACAAAGAGGTGACATCATGGAAGTCCCAGCAAGAAGATAAAAGACAATTCCGACCATATAGTGAGCCAAATGAATCTGTCCAGTAAAAACACTAACACAGAGGCACTCTAATAACCTGCGTGATACCTGTACAAGGAGCATTCCAAGACTAATAACAACTGATGGGCAGTCAATACTGCTGCGATAGTGACTGGCTGGAGTCATTAGAGAGCTAAATAAAACTAGCCAAGATGTAGACTGTTCTTTGTTACATAATGAACTGATTGAATAGAGCAGCACAATAGTCCATAATACCCCAACTGCATAAAAGTGTGTAAACCAGCTGAAACACATTAGTGAATAAATGAATTAATTAATGAGTGTTTTTAACGAGATAGTCCAGAACTGGACCCACCTTTATTGAAGTGTGAGGAATAAATGAAGGAGCGAGAAATTAAAGAGAGAGCTACTGGGCAAGTAATGATAAAAGTGGGTCCCACTTTTCTCAATTTTCTTTATCTGTGTGTGCACTTTTTGACTTAATTTTTTACTCCTTTGCACATAATAAATAGTTATTGAAAAATGTGGGTCTAGTTCTGGACTATGCATGAGATGGCATGTATTTGTAATTTAGTTGTGGGGGGGGGTGGGTAGGGTTGGAGATCATAGCCATATTTGATTGATGCTATCAAAAATAGTTGATTTTCATGTTGGTTTTTTAATTGCATTTTTCAAGGTTATATAAATAGCAAAAGTAATTTCAAAATATTATAAAAGTAGCAAAAACAAGAAACTAAAGCCTCCAGAAGTCTGAAAAACAAAACCTAATGCTTGGTCTGCCTGTGTTGTAATGTCTTCTCTTTGCCTAAAGATCATGTTTGGTCCTTACCTGTTTGGAACGTGTAATATGTGATTAGATAACCAGCTGCTATTTACATTTGTCTCTGTTTTTCCCCACTGGAAGAAACCGTGCAGTGAAACAGGAACACGATCTTTGAAAAAATACAAAACAACCACCACAAAACAGCCTCCGTTCACGACCAACCACAGCAAAAATAAAACATCTACTTTCAACATTGTCATAAAATTATTTACGACTTGTTTCCAAGGCTTTTCTGCGCAGTTACTGATCGTAAAGGGAAGTTTTTGAAAAAAATTACGACCGATAAAAAATTAAATGTTCCGCCATTTTGTCTGAGCCCATGATGTGAATAAGTGCTGACCAGCGGTTGTACTGTATCCATGACACATGCGCAATCCACGTGTACTTACCAGACGTAAGACAGGTAAAGTCCATTACATCAAAATAAGAGAAGGATAGTCCAAGAAAACGTACTGAAAATCCATCCAAAATGGTGATTATGACAATGATAGGCCGTGTTACTGATGGCCTGCCTCTAGCAGCATCAATGCCCAGTGATCAAGAGGTGAGATCGTCTTTATAACAAATTAAACATCACTTGTCAAAGTTGTGCATTCAGGAATCACACTCAGGCTCGTCCTATTTAAGTAAGCTTACCATTTGCTATCTTCTTTATTATCTTTACGCTAAAAAACGAATAGTAAAAGCCCAATAGCTGCAACTTGTTCTGTTTTACTCGTTGAGTTCCATATGCCTACTTAACATCACTTTGAAAAGATTTCGTTGTCCCAGACATACATTGTGATGAAACTTTGGCTCATTTTATGATTCTTAATAATGAATGACTGTTTGAATAAGCGTCACCTCTCACCCATACCTATAAACTATGCAATAAATCCCCCCAACACACACACTTCCACAGATAACTATAGTGCCTCCAATATGTGTTTTTTGTAATTGACTCAGCAATATATGGTCTGTGGAGTGCTGCCATACCTTGTAGGATGCAAATCCCAATATAGCCTATCATTGGTTAAACATACCAATAGAGGCTTCTCATGGCAGCCATCTTGTGGGGCAAAACAAAATATATTTTCTCCTTAGGGAAAGACAATCTAATTCTCATTCAAGAACATTTCATTGTTTTCTGGCCCACAAGGGGGTGATAATGAGAACCCTCTGGACTAAGTAGTACAAAAATAAGGTGTCCAGGCATACCACCAGAGTGTGCAGCCTAGATTCAGAATAATATCTGGCTTTATTTTTACTTAGGACATCTTATGCATAGTTATTAGGTGTTCTTATACTTACAGTGAAGACATGAGTGCATGCATGATTAGTGTGAAAGCTCAGTAAGATAAAAAAATAATGTGGAAGAAACAAACTTAAATCTAATCATTTTCTAGAGTCATTCTGCTTCTGTAAATCATGCATTACTTCCAGATATCCTTCTTCCAGGTTAACCCAAAGCAATTGGCAGCATTCATTGGCCCAGGAGAGGGTATTAAATTTCATTTTAAGACCAATGATATCTTCTTCATTTTTAGACTAGCAGAGGTTTACAGGAATACCAGGGTCAAGCTAAGCTGCTTTTTAGAAAGCTCAATGAACATTCTCCAGCTAGAAGCAGCATTGAATCAGGACCAATGATGTTTCAGTAGGTCAAATAAAATTATAGCAATTGCCCTATTTCACTAGCTATGACATCACTTGTTTATGAGGGTGTCAGAATTGTCCACAATAATAGAAATTTAAACAAAAATTAATCTCCTAAGAAAAGTTTGTTCCCAAATAGTCTTGTTTTGCATTCTGTAATTACCACTGTAATCATTGCCCACAGATTCATTTGCACATCATGAGCCTCATTTAAGCACAAATAATTCATAAATACCAATGGCAATGCAAAGAATTCACAACTTAAACAATAAAAACACTTTTAAATTCCACTGACTTTCACTTGTATCTTTGAATAACTTACCTATAAACTAGGCAAACAATGTACAAAGGAATTCGTGGGCAAGGATTACAGTGGTAATTATGGAATGTGAAACTGGACTATTGCCTGGTTTCCAATAAGCTATGCTGATGTTTAATACACAATATTTTTGCATTTGGTGTCTGTCAATGCTTTTCTACAGTCTACAAAATGTGTATTAATTTTCTTTGTGTTGTTACTGTTTTGTCCCCCTCCCACGAACATGATCCTTAGCATTTTAAAAAAAATGCCGTTTGCATTTTGTAAACTTACCATGAAATTTTAGTTACACTGTCTGAAAGCTACAAATTCCATCATCCTGAGGTTTTTAAGGCCTATACTTCAATAGGAATGGTTATAAGTTAGAAGACAACTGTTTTAGTTAACAAAAAGCAACAAAATATGACAATGACCTGCTACTATACCTTCTTCTGATATTTTGTGTAAATTGCAAGAATGTGTTTTTTGGGGAGGGGAAATCCTGATTACCTGTGTCTATTTTAAGAGACTGTTCTTTATTTATGCATTGGGAGGGGAGCTGGTGACAAATTTGGGGGACCTCATAAAAGGGGTGAAAGGAAGAGGTGTTGAAATTTTATTTCTTACTTACAGGTAAGGGGAGGGTCTTGAAAAACTATAAACAAGGAATCTAATTTAGTGAGGGGTTTATTGGTGGTGGTGGATGTGTAGGGGGAATTTTTAGGAGGGCATTTGGGGGGGGGGGGTCTTAATAAGAACATATTAAGAAGAACTGGGGGCAGTTTATTATTATTATTTTTTTTTTTTTCACATTGCTGCTTGAAAATTTAATAAAATGTCGTCTCCATAACAGTTTTCATGTGTGGTGGGAAATCTTCTGCTGTGTTGTACCTCTTAAGTGCCTATATGCTGACCCTTAATTATGCTGTAATCACATTGTTTTGGATACAATAGTACAAAACTGAAATGCATATAATGACTACACACTTAACCACTTGATCACTGTCCTTTTAGCAACAGTACATTACAAAACTAGAATACCACACAAATTTATACACTGTCGGGGAATAAGCAAAGCTGTGTGGTTTTCATTAACATGTAAATTTCAGAACCAATGAAATGTATTCTTATGACTTTAAAAATCATTGTTTTTTCTTTTCAGTTATTTAATTGAGACTGGAGTGTGTTTTCTTACCTTAACGGAAAAAGCATTTTCAAAAAGAGCTGCTTTCAGTTTCCTTGAAGATGTAGCAAATGAATTTCTCAGAGAATATAGTAGCAGGATTCCTCATGCATCAAGGCCTTATCCATTTATTGAATTTGGTAAGTCTTAGCTCAGATGACAAACCTTTTGAAGTATTCTGACCCTGATTGAGTTAATAAGCATTATAAAATGCTTACCATGATCTAGGTGTTTTATTAACAATTGAGATTTGAGGAAAACCTAAGAGTTTTAGGACCATAATCTATAGAGGAGGTAGCCATAGGCAACATCCCAAGATCGAACCTCTAAATGCTGCATTCATTATGTATGGCTGGGGGGGGGCAGGTGAAAATATTCAGGGGGATCTGAAAATTTTCTTATCAGTTAATGGGAGGATTTAAATTTTTTAGGACATTGAGGGGGGATGCAAAATTTTATTATAGCCTACCCTGGGGGGATACAGGATTTTTTTCGTGTTACAAGGGGGATCTCAAAATTTTCGTAGTATATAAAAATTTCATCTACCCCCACCCCCCCCCCGCCCCCCCCCCCCCCCCCCCCCCCCCCCCCCAGCCATACATAATGAATGCAGCCTAAGAGACTGCTCATTAACATGTATATGTACCCTCTAGACACAACTTTAAGGATTTAATGAACCCTGGCACATTCACAATATCCCCCTCCACACACACATACACAAGTTTACACACCTTCTGAAATGCCTGGTCCCTAATATTTGATGATTTATCCCTCAATGAGAAAACTAGACCCTGATCAGTAACTTTTCCTTTCATTTGTACTGTGTAAAGAAGGACTGGGGGTGCTGGGGTTTTTTGGGGGGTTTTCTCAAAATTGGGTTCAAGAGGGAGTTAGGTGTAAGATAAAGGTTATACACCTATTTCATTTATATAAGTTTGTATTTATTTCAGTTATACACCTTTGGGTAAGGTTTAAAAATGTAAACTTAGAGGTGGGTTATGTAAATTAATAGACTACAGAAATCCCACCAGTCTACCCAAAACTGTCCACCCTCCTGATAAAAAAATAAATGGTCCCTTAAATTAAAATAGAAGGCCTAAAGTTTGTTTTTTTTTTCAAAATAAACACTAGACACATATATTCAAAAAGCCAAGAAAAACTACCAAGACTCCAGGACAAGAAGAACTCTTAACAGAATAAATGATGAGCTTGTAGATGTTCAGAGAGTAATGGTTCAAAACATTGATGATGTATTACAAAGAGGAGAACAGTTGTCAGGTAAGGAGTGGATGTTCACATAGAACAGTCTGGAACAATTTGCTAGACTTTTTTTAACTACACTTATTAAGGTTGTTGGTCAATCTGAGCCAAGAAAATTTTGCCAGTGTAGGTCATCACTCAAAGGTGGTGTCATATTTAGCTATATTTACTGATTGCAAACTACTAAGATAAAACTTCATTTGAAAATAAAACTCAAAAATCCACAGCTCATGATTGTCCTAATTCCCCTTGGCCTCAGATTTCAGATTTCAGATCTCTGACTGACAACCTTTTTAGAAATAGGTGTATTTCACTTCAAGTGGCATCTGAGTTGGTTTTTGCTGTTTGTTGTGTAAAGAGCAGGAACCTTATGGGCTATGAGTCAGTAGCCCATGATGGAGAGAGGGACTAATAGGTTTTAATATTAAGCCTTTCTTAATATTTCTGGTAATTAGAGACTAGTACAAGACATTGAGACTACTGTATAGATCTAGTAAACATTGGGGCATCTTTGTCCAGTGAGTGTTCTTGTGACGTCCATTTTTTTTTTTGTAGAAGAAGAGTTATGTATTTTCAAAATAAAATTTTAAGGAATAGACATGAGCTATTTATGCATAGTTAGCCTCCTTTCCGTAATATCATGAAAGGTCTACATGATATACAATGTAGGTCAGTTGCTACTAGATATAGTGGGCTGTCACTAATAAACTTGTAGTGTAACCAACACCACGGTCAAACGACTGCGCATGCATAAAGCTAAAATACAAAATGGCGGACAGTCAGCTTACCCATAGAGAAAAATAATGCCCTGGGATTCCCTATGGTTGCCACATACATTACATTGTCCAGCTGCGTTTCTAGCGTGGTTTCAACTTCCGTCAAACACTCAAGTCTAAACATGGCCATAAGTAGAAGCTTGAAAAAAGACAATGGGTTGCATTCAAATTAAAACTGACCTAATATTTGATTCTAAAGTTTCAACTAAATTTCATGGAACATTTTCAGTTGAGCCTGTGATCTATCTGGTGGCAATCCAAAAATATGAAGGCAATTAGAATTCTGAACATGCATCCTTGTATTAATTTGATATTAAATACCAGATCTGAAAGAAAACTCCATATCAAAAAATATCATTGCAAGAATTTAATCCAGTATGTGGATAATGCGGACATCTTATAATTCTTTGCACAATTTGAACTTGTTAACTATTTTTTTCCTTGATAAATATATTGTACAACCAGGTTCCAATAATGGCTAGAAGGGGCAATTCCACAAAACTATATTAATACTTAATACTTTATTCTTTTATAAAGAAGTGGTAGATCTTTACATGGATATTGAGGTGTAAGGCTAGTGTAGTTTTCATCGATTTCATGGCATTTTGCTATTAGCTATGTTTCCTGGCAAAAATTTTGAAAATGACTTCAAAGAGGTACCCCAGTACCATCTTGTCCTGGTGGGATTGGAAACAAATGTATTCATCTAAGGTGTCCCTGATTAGTGTAACCACCTGTGGTACACTAGAAGATTAGACATGTTAATAAAGTTATTGATTGACTGATTGATCTATAAATTGATATTTTTTAAAATTTAATAGTATACTTAAAGTTTGATAAAGATGAAAAAAAAATTATATCTAGAAAATTTATTTTTCCATATATAAAAATATTAAGTATCTACATTTTATGATTTAATATTTTTGTTAGGTTAATTATGTCTTCTCTCTCTTAAAAATATCTCTAACTTTATTTTGCCAATAAACAAGTCCAAGGAAATCATTGGCTTCTAAACAGTTTCTATGGAATAGTTACTATATACAAGAATGCAAAGATAAACAAGAACATAATCCTCACTTACACCAGCAGCTCTTGCCAAAAGATTATTTACCGAGTCCAGAAACCACTATTACAGCAGGCATTTCGATGACCAGCCTGTTCTTCCTGTTCTTTGCAGATTCCTTTTTCTCCTTGTCGTATATACTCCGAGTCTGTAGTGCAGCAAGCATGAGCAGGAATTGGGTAAACTTCACTGATGGATTTCTCGGAATAGAAATGGTGAAAAACGTATAAAAACTCACTTTAAAACGACAATTCAAAAAGGAAGACTCTGTAGAAAGCTCAACCTTAAATACTAAGGGACTTTCTTATAAACTTCGAAAAACCATCCCAGTCTTCTAGATCCCTTGTTTACAAATAAAATGGTGAAGTTTTAGTTACCTACTGCACATGTGCGTTTGACCGTGGTGTTAGTGTAACCAGGAGTTTTGACATATTGTCCACTAATTAGTCTATACTGTGTAATAGAACCCTTTATTTAAATCATTTTTCATAACGTTTTTCAAGATTCAACGGTGTTTGTTACAAATATCTTTTCCACAGTTCTAGACGACAAGGCAGGAAACCTGCGATTCCAATCAGAGAAATACAAAAAAGATGCCACTTACCTAAACCTTCGTTCAGCCTATGCTAAGTATGCTGCACTTGGTATAGTCTGTACCATTGTAATAATATATATTAAATTCTGGTGGTTTTAGAGTTCAAGACATTTTGAGAATCAATAAGAAAATTATTGCATCAACTAAAAGGGATTGGTTATTTACGAGAGGATTGATTAATGAGAATACAGCAACTTTAATAAATGTTGAATACTGTACTTCTCTACTTTTGCATGCCCCATAATGCTTTGCGCTTTGAGGGTAACTGAACAAAAAATTGTTAAAAAACTGGAAACATTTCATACAGATGTTGAGTAGCTTTGTTATCATCAGTGAAACACTGGCTAGCGAAAATCAAAAAAGTTTAGTGTTACAGACAATGTATAGACTTACTAAGAAATGTCTTGACATTTACTCACAAACCTGTTCGAATTTCTTTCCTTCTGGTTTGGTTAATAATGGTATATCCATAAGCATTAATTGTTTTTTTTTTTTTTGTCCCAATCCTTTATGGTAATATTTAATATTTCTCTTGTCATTTACGCCCCAAAGCACAAAACATTGTGGCATGTGAAAGTAGAGAATACTGATTAGACATTCCAAGACCAAAAAGTATAGATTAAGTATGCTAATCCTCAAGTGTTTTTGCAAATATGATGACAATATATGTTTTTCCACTTCAGGTAATTCTCTTGAGTTTTATTTCTTTGTTTAATAACAGTGCTGGAGAAGATACATTAAAATGGATGTACTTCAAACAAAGAATCAAATTAAGAGGTTTGAAATGGGAAAACATTACATATCTGAAAAGGTCTATTTCAAACTTGAATACCCTCTTCTCAAAGGAAAAATACATACAAAACAAAGGTGGATTTTCCTGTTCCTGCAAATCCCCTTCACCCTAGACCCTCTGTCACTTATAGGTAATAGCCAGTCCCTAATAGCAGTTCAAAAAACAAGACTATAAATTATTGTTCAAATATATATAATATACATAAATTGTATACCATGCATAGAAACTTTCATTTATTGTCCATCATAAACATGTTGTTAACACAACATTTACAAAATCAACACGTCAAGGTTGATCAATTTACAAGTCAGAAAGGATAGAAATGCTAATAAATGAAGACACCCATTAAGTATTTTACATTATAGATTCCTTTAAAATGATTTTGAAATAAAATTTGTCATTTTACAAATAATCGGTTTATCTATCCTGTAACTTGACGTGCTTTTGTCTTTGATGTATCAGGAAAATAATATAAACTTCTTGTGACTACAACTTGTGATAATTTAAATCCATCAAGATGCACAAGCCAATAACCCAAATATCTAGAATATGCAGTTCTTGAAAATATCAATACTGTGCTTATGAAGCAGGGTTTGTGTTACACATCCCCTTAATCCACAGGAAGCTAAGTCCAATACAGAAAGTACTAGGTGAATAGACCCCAATGCAAAAAGCCATGAATAAGGAATACCACTTTGTGCTCAGCTGCTAAAGTCACAAAAATTTAGTCAGCATTTGAAAGAGTACATTAAGATTAGTTAATAAGGAAAATTTCAAGGTCCTAGCATAAATATATAGGAAGTTACAGTGATTTAAATAGCTGTTATGACAGCTGAGCCTGCAGTGTGATAATCTTTTGTTTTAAGAATCATTCAAGCGAGGCTATCAGGTCAATACAATGCATACTGGTTCATTTGCATCTCATCTGCATGCAGCCATAATAACAGCTATTGAGAAGGACTTGTAAATGTGAAACAAAGCCAAGGTCTGATTAGCCTCTTTTCCATGTTTTTGTCACATTTTAAATGCTTATAACTCTGCTGCACGATGGTTTATCAACATGTTCCAAAACTGTGCACATTTACTTATTCAGTGATGGTCTTTCATGTGAAGAGAAAATATTTTTTCATTTCATATAGCTTTCAATTTATGCAAATCAGTGGTGGTCATTGTTGCATGGATAGGGTTAATAATGTCTACTATGAAGTTGTTTGTTACTAATGCAGCATAAAAATATGAACTCTTTGCTGGATTACAAACTAACACTTTGAGGAACTGCATTACTCATTTCATTTTCCGTTTGTAAACTTCTTTCTTCAAAAACAAATTCATCAAAATACAGCAAAGGGATGCAACTCAACAGTTTAAAATTTGATATAAAACAAACTGCAATTTTTTTAATAGTAATTGTACTGCAGACAGGTCAGGGTTCGCACTACTAGAAAATTATAAAATTCCAGGTGTTTTCCAGGACTCTTAACTTTGAAATTTCATTTCAGATGATTCAACAATTTTTATTTTTCTATTTTAAATGAATGCTAATAGAAAATTCAAGGAGTTTTCCAGGAGTTGGCATCAAAATTATAATTTTCCAGAAGTTTTCCAGGGCCCTGGAAGAAATTTCAGTGTGAACCCTGGCAGGCCATCTTATCATGATCACATGCATGCTCGAAGATAATTTTTTTTCATTTTAGTATTTTTGTGATGGTACAACAAATGCAAAGCCTTTCCTGGCAGTAGTCATGCTTTACTTTACTGACCAAACTGCATTGTAATTGGATGATTCAGGAGAAAACGAAGGGATACCATTTCAGTCTTACACAGGCACACTGTACCACTAACACTGTGTTAACACTCCACTTGTGAAAAAAAGGGAAAAACAAAGGGCATCTGAAATATTTCATTTTTCCTTCTCTTTCATCATCACTAGAACATTTTCCCATAACTGGGGTTATGAATGCTAATGAGTTTGCTAATATGCTAATTACCTGTATACAGTACTGCCAACTGAATTATACCGAAATAATCTATGCAAAGACATGATTGCAAAGACATTGTAGACTAATTTTAAAATGTTATTCTTATTGCACTTTCTGTGAGCTTTTTGACCTAACAGACCTCTTTAGCTTCATATGCAAATTGCCCATTTCAGACCATGTGACATTCTCTTTGGAATTTGTTCTTTTATGATGAACATATTAACATATGAAAGAATCAGCTCCCAAGAGTGACATCACATGGTCTGAAATGGGTAAACAAACAACGAAGGTAAAGAGCTCTATTAACCTGCATGTAAATGATTTTTTAACATGAAAGAACAAACCAATCTAAAACCCATCAGTTTTGTTGAGCACATTCTAAAATGGTGCGTTCTTTTATGATAAAAAATTATTTACATGCACTGCCAGGTTAATTATGTCAAGCTCGCAGAAAGTGCAATAAGACTGACATTTTAAAATTAAAGCATCTTCATGCTTCAGATTATTTTGACATATTCAGCTGACAGCACCACATACAGGTCAACTGATTATTTAGCAAGCAAACTCATTAGCATTCCTTAACCCCAGTTATGGGAAAACGTTCTACTTAAGTGTGCGTGTGTGTGCTGAATTACAGTAGCTTGAAATACATGTAACACTGAAATAGCTTCCCATTTTTTTCCATGTGCAAATCATTCATACAATCACAATGCATAGCTACATATTTATAGCTGCATAACTACAGTTGCAGTAAAATATAATGCAATTATAAATTTCCTCTATGAAATCAGTTTATAGGTGGTTTTCAATCGTTCCCAGAAGAATAAGATTTTTTTACAAATTTAAAGAACAATTGGCTGCCATGTTGGACAATAACAAAAAAAAAAAACATTAAAAATTGTTAAGTTCATCCAATAATGGCACATATAACAGCAAAAGGAAAGAACACAATGTCTTTAACTGTAGCAGTGACACCTTATATTACACGTTTTCATAATTAATATGCAACTTCCAAGCTAAAAGACTGATCTGTGACCTGGGTTATTATGAGTCATGTAAATGTAAAAACTAATATTTAGAGTGAACTAATCCTTAGGTTATTTCCATTTCTTGACTACTGTTTTGAATGCCACACCTCTTCTTTTCTTGTCCTGGTCATATCTATTCCATTTGTCCACCAGATAGTGTCTGAAATGTACAACAGCAAAGTGACTTACAGAAATTCAAATGTCTATTTCAGGGAGGTATGTCATTTTAAAAATCATATTTCACCAGGAAATTATTTTCTGAATTACACTTTCCCAAAAAAGAGTTTCTTGACAATCCAAAATTATTTTATTTTCCAAGTTTAAGGACTTTTTGTCAGGTAAAAAATATGTGAACAGAGAGGGGAGTCATAATTCCTGATTCTTGAAACCCACCAGGAGGGGGCATGTAAGGGTTCACAGTGATGCAGTCTTGCATTGATTTTGGTGCAGTTTTGCGGAAATGTTTAAACTTACGGTATTGCAGTTTTTAAAAACTTAGCTGATCGTGGTTATTAGAAATTTTAAAATGCGGTAAACGGTGAAAGAAATGTCCACAGTTTTACATCTCAATCTCACTCGGATCCTTTTCCTTCCGGTTGCTTTGTTTCCACTAAGCACAAGAATTCATTCATGTGGTCTTTTTTCAGTTTATACTTGAAAAGCAGATTAACGTTATTATCCAATGATATGTCAACTTGCTGAAAGGACTTTTCCAGGCTGGAGATCGGATGGCCTATTTTTCGGCCGTGATTACTCCATGGCCCTCCCTCTGTGATTGTGTGCAGAGAGAGGTCAATGACTCAAATCGACAATGGCGACAAGCGCACCAAGCTTGGTTAACCAAAAAGACAAAGAAGAACACGAAGTTATCATCAATGAAGTTGCAATATTTTACAAAGAAGGGAAAGGTGGGGAAAATTTTACGGGAAAAAATAAGTTCCAGTGCAAGGTAAACAAGAGCAAGAAGTGCCTCATGTAAATTGAGATAGATAATTTGGTAAGTATACTAATCATGCTTGTTGTCCTTGTTGGTTGTTTCAATTGGAAATTTGACATAGCCAATAATTAATAACAAGAACATTCAACCTAGTCCTAAATCAAATTAGGAGCCATAAGCACTAGTTACGTATGGTGGTCAGTAACAGCATCAGACCAAGTCAGATGGTAAACCTTCAACACAGAAATGCAAGTTCCAGATAATCAACATCAAGTTCAGTTATAAATATGCTATGTGTATTACTCACTCCGGTTTTCGAACCACTAAAATATCAGATCTACCAAGTGATCTTGCAAGTGCACTTCCAGCTAGTTTTAGCCAATCAGAATCATTTTTGCCGCATCGTGAAAAGTCCTATTTGAGGTTTTCGAGGTTTATTTGTGTTAAGGCCCTGTTACACTGTGCAATTTTCTCAGCAACTTGTCTCGCAGTGCTTGAAAATGTAGTGTTGCAAGTTGCCGAGGTGAGATGTTACACTACAACGCGATCTCAGCAACTTGCAACGATTTTTCACCGAGGTAGGCTGGGGAGAGCTCATAATAGCACCATATTGGATGATTACGAAGTTGTGCGCATGCGTTCTTGAAAAATAAGGAGTGAAATTGCGAGAAAAGTTGCTGGAAGGGTGATAGACTGTGCAACGGCGTTGCAAGTTGCTGCAATCCATTGCAAAAAGTAGAACTGAGTTCTACTTCGTGCAACACTGCACGCAACAAAAAACATTGCGAGACAACCCCTGTTACACTGTGCAATTCTCCAGCAACTTGTCTTGCAACGGTGTTGCTAGACAAGTTGCTGAGAAAATTGCAGTGTAACAGGGCCTTTACTATTAGACCTTCAGAAATATGACCACATCCCACTTCTAGCTGTCACATCCAGGACACACTGTGTTATGACGAGCACATTGGTCTCCTGGACAGTTTTTCAGCCAGCTTGATTGTTGTAATATTTAGGAGTTTTCTTTCATCAAAATAAACATCAACACCACCATTTTGTTGTTCCAAGAATGACATTGAAGAATGTTTTGTGAAAAAAAGGCTCACCAACATGTAAAAAACGAAAACACAGCGCACTGAATAAATAAGGTTATATTTCTAAGACATTGATGGAATAAGATTTGATGACAGCAACTTTTCACATTTGTAACTACGGTTTCAGTATTTTGACAGAAGCTGATGCAGTATTGTGGTTTTTTACATTTTTCTGTGCGGTTTTGTGGTTTTCAGGCCCCCCTTACACCCCCCCTCCTGATAAAAAAAACTTTACTGTCCAATTGACTTACTTGATAGATGACACTTCTTTAATTAGATCTTGTATGAGGACTGTTCCATCTTCTATTAATGCTTGCGATGGCACAGGATCTGATGCACTGAAAGATGATTCATGGGATTTAGCATTTTCCAGATTAGATTGGCATCACTGTATTTTATAGTCTGGGTTAGGCATGAAAAGCCGGAACTACATTATGTAAAAGGTATTTCTTCATTTTCTGTACTATTCAGGACAGGAAATCAGCTTTTCTCAATCAGAAGAAGTTGATTAGTCTGGCAAATACAGTAGACTCTACTACTTTTTATGATTTATGCACTTTACAGACTGCTTTGTTACACCATGGCTGCTTGCAGCGTACAATCATGAATGTTTATATATCAGCTATCCAATAATTCTGTACCAGTCTGGAGCAGATCCAGATTAAAACTGGGACATAGTTGCAAGACAGAAATCGTGGGAATTTTCAAGGGATGGATTGGGTCCAAACAAGGGCATATTTAGTGAGAATAAAGTTGAACAATAACAATTACACCTCTCTATGGAGAAATATGGAATGTTTTTTTCTGATAACAGTATTTGAGAAGAATGTAAGCCTGTTTTCAAAACTTTTGGTCTTACCTCAGTGACTTTTTCAATGCCTGGTTTTCCATATTCTCTATGTCTACCAACTGTGAATCAGTGCAATCCATCAGATCCTCTAGATTAAAATCCTCCTCATATCTAAGTCCATCCATAGCAACTCCTTGTTTGCTATCAATCAGCTGAGAATCTGTGCAATCAATAAAATAATCAAGATCCATCTCTTGAGCTCCTTCACTAGTGCTTCTTGGCTTTGCAGAACTTTGTTTCTCACTTGTGCTGTTAGTTTTATCAAGTTTGTCATATTTTTCTTGAGTCAGTATCTCACAACCAATGCTGTCTTTGTCCAATTGTCTTTCTTGCTGTACATCACAGTTGAACATGTGTACTTCCCATTCTTCTAGAGATGTACTCTTTGTCTCTGCTTTCTCAGATGTCTGAATTTCCTTTATAATTTGACAATCATTACACGGAGATGCTGTCAAGACTTTTATTTGACAAGCAGCTGGAGTGGCATTGTTGGCTTCTTTTTCTGAGTCACTTTTCCTGATTTCACTCTGAGATGCACTTGATATATTAGTAACACTATTTACATTACCATCATTACCATCATTAACACTATGTATCACATTTATTCCTGGAACATTCTCTTTGATACTGTTAATATTGGGGTTATGGCCTTCATAAGCTCCTTTCAGCTTGTTTTCAGAGTTTTCCAAATTTTTGTAAAAGTTACGATCAATGACACTGATATCATTGGAACAGTGGTTGTTACTGACATCTGTCTCAAGAGTTTTAATATGGCTCCTGTCATGATTCTTATCATCATATCCCACAACATCAATGTCATCATCATCATCATCATCAGAATGGTTTGTCATGCTACCATGACCCACCTTATTCTCAAGCTTATCATCATCATCATAATTGTCATCAGCATCATCCAAATGGCCTGTCTTGCTGTCATTGTTAAACTCACTATCAAACTTTTTCCTTTGGTTGTCTCCATCCTTACCAACAGAACTGTGACTTGCCTCAGTTTCTAGCTTTTCCAAATTAATGCAGTAGTTACTATCAGCAACAACATGAGCATCTGACTCGGCTGTTTTGCTGCTGCTCCTTACTAGATTCTCAAGTGTTTTTCTGTGGGTTTCATTGTCTTTAATGCAACCAATGTCATCAGAATAGAATGTCTTGCAACCATTTACCTTATCCTTGAGATGGTTGTTGACAGGATCAGTATCAATATACATGTGGCTACAGCTGATATGACTATTGGCAATGTCATCATTTGAATGGTTTCTAGATGTTGCAGAACATTCACCATTATTGTCTGCTTGGGAGACAGTGACAACTTCACTCACACCTTGCATCATCTTTGTAGACGCATCAAGATCTTCCATGTTGTTATCATGGGCCACTACATCAACTGCAACATCTGTCACAAATTAGGAAAAATATAAACATTATCTAAACTATAAATAAACACAATAGTGGCTTAGAATAGGAATTATAGATGGAAAATGAAATAATGGAATACAGAAAGTGGAGAATCAGGAGCCTGCCAAGCAAAATAAGGGAGTTTCATTTATTATGGCATATGGATGAGGGGGGTCAGCAAAATTTTGGGCCTTAATGGCTACCCAACATTTCATGACCTCCCCCCGTGGAGAGTAAAAACTTCAGAACCTCCCCTCCCTACAACTTCCAAGACTTCAGTCATATATTATAACTTTCAGCTTCACACCTCTGTAAGTTAATCCCCACAAGACTTCTCAAGATAATGTAATCTCCCTCAATTTGCCGACTCCCCTCACATACACACCATGAAAGCCCCTTAATGAAACCTTCAAAGGCAAGTTGTTCAGACAAGAGAAAGTAAGATGAATGAACTATGAGTCAGTACTGTATGTTTCCCACTCATATGAAGACCTCTTTAAGATTACAGATCCATCTCCCAACCACTACCCAACAATGATTTACTTAATGTTTTCTATTCATTAATTATTCATAGTTCCACTGCTCCATAGTTACTGTTGCTACGTCCAACAAGCCAAAACATTTCATCAGGTTATGGCACCAAAACAAATGTTGATTAGTTATTCATCCTAAGAACACATTTGAAGAATTGGCAATAAAGCTAAAAACCTCCCTGAAATTGAGAGGTTTATGTTGTTGTTTGTCAGACCTGCCATATTCCTTTGGGAAAACTGTGACGTCCTCATTGGTAGAGCTATTGTAAGAATGGATCTATGAATTGAGTTTGAGAAGTAAACAAAGAGCATTTCTTTAGATACCTGTTGCAGCTGAAGTTGATATATCTGCCTCAACTGTTTGAATCAAATAATCCATGCATGCTTGAACTACTGTATCTACATAAGGCTCTTTTATCTTTATCTCATTTAGCATGGAATCTGGTACAATTGTTTTAGCAATAAACTCCTCTTTAGAAGGAGAATTTTCTTTATCTACAAAGAAATTGTCAGCCTTGTTACTGATTTTGACACTTTGTTTTATTGGCATACTATCCTCAACAGCATTCTTCTGCAATTCCTTTTCTTTTGTGCTGTTTTTTGAGGTTTCTTCTTCCAAGGCATTATCAACCCCTGTGTCATTTTTCATCTCTTTGAAAATCTTGACTTCTTGGTTTTCTTTTTCTTTGGGAATTTCTTGCATGGGTATGTTGTTTTTGTTTAATTCTTTTTCCATCTGAATTTTCTTTTCTTTTTGGTTGGTTTTCTTTTTTCTTTTTGGGTTTAGTGAAAAAGCTCTGTTTATCTTCATCCTACCTGTCAATTTAGTTTTCTTGGTAGGTGGAAGGTCTTGTGGTATATCTTTTTCTTTCTATGACAAAACAAAGCAAATAAAAAGAGACCAATTATTTTTAAGGGGTGATGAGATTGTTGGTTTAGGGGAAGGGTTAACTTATAAAAAAAATGGGGTTTTTAATTATAAGGAGGGGTTTATCTGATAGTTGGGATCACCTCAAAATAAGTGCTAACATTAAAGCTCTACAGTATGATTTAGAAATTTTTTAAATGTTGAGGAGGGAGGGCATTAGCAGGTCAGGTAGAAAAATATGTAAATGCGGATAAATGTAAATGTAAATCAATGTAAATATATACTCAAGATAAAAGTGAAGGGTTCCTACAACCTGTAAATGCATTTGGTTGTTTCCACCCCTTAGAGACTTTTCATTATTTATGTCTTGGGGGGGCAGGCTGGAGTAAAATTAGGGGGACCATGAAAAAAGGGACAAAAGGAAGGGGGATGTTGAAATTTTATTTTTTACTTAAAGGGGGGTCTTGAAAAACTGGTACAGACAATGAATGTACTTTAGCAAGGAGTTTATTGGTAGTGAAGGGTTATGTGTGTGTGCCGAACAACCATGGCAGGGGGGTTGAATATTTTAGGAGGGCATAATAGGGGGCCAGGGGCGTAGTGAGGCCTGAACAAAAGGGGGGACAAGGTCACTTTCCCACCAAAATATGCTCATTTCCCGCCTTAACCAAAGGAAACCCACATACATGAATCAATTTCTCTTATATGCTGAGATAACAGTGAAATATTGTGAATTAAATTAAAAGTAAAACTTTAAAGTGATAGCATTGACACCATCCTTCACACAAAAAGTGGCTCAAGCCAAACATTTTAGGGGGGAGCAATCATCCCCCTTTCCCTCCCCTTGCTATGCCCCTGGAGGGGTCTATAAGAACTTCATGAGAACTGGGGGGCAGTGTATTTTTTTCATTTTTCCTTTGATTTTCCTCCAGCCCGACCCCCAGGCATAGATGAACAATCCCTAATCCCCAGTTTTGTGAATCAACTGTGTAGTAAACATCCCTAAAATCTTTGGTCGTGATTAAGTTGGGATTAAAAATATTACATGGTTCGTACAGATTCCTCAGTGAAAACTTCCACTGAAAACTTTTCCAAAACTTTTTCAAAGCCTATTGACTCAAATTTCCAAAACTGCTGACCAAAAGTGCCAGCGGGCATTGATTTGCAGCAGGCAAAAAAAAAACATCGGCGTTTTTAATTAATACAACGACAACAGTTCTTTACAAGGGAGGAGCTGGGCAACCAACAAAAAATTCATAACTTTTCCATAGCCCAGTGGTCGAAAAAGGAATTTTCCAAAACTTTCCAGGTCCTGGAAAAATGCATTATCAATTTCCAAAACTTTCCAAGACTTTCAAAAACCCGTACGAGCCATGATATTATTTAACATGAATTCTACCCCTCCCCCAAAAAATAGCCCAAAACATAAAACACCACAAATGTGACTAAATGTGAACATCCTAAGCTTACCTTATTCATCTTAGATGGGTGAGAGTCCGTTTTCTCACTTGTTGCCAAAAAAGTAGTGCCGCCAATTTCACTGTCTTCGATCTCCAGCTTTTGCTTCGCGACTTCGGCCAAAACTTGCAAAAGATTTCTTTTTCTGGTTGAAGAGCGGGTTACAGACCTGTTATTACTACTCTCTCCTTCGGTATTTCCTGACTTTTTATTACGAGAAAATGGAGGCACATACTTTGCTGAATTCTTGGACATTTCGTCGTTTTTTTGCTCTGATTTTATTGGCGCCTCAGGTTCACGTTCAGTTGTTGTCATGTCGACTTCAAGAGGAATTTCTTCTTCACCTTTTCCCCTCATCTCATCGCTTTCTTCGAGCTTTGCTATCTTCACGAGGTGAAAAGTACTTCTTGACGCTCTTACAAGAGACTTTTCTTCTGCATTTTTCATTTCTTTTTGTCTTTTATTCCGGGCTGTTTTGGTAAACACTTTCCGCTTTCCTCCCGCCATGTTGATCAAGATGTTCGGGTTTTGATTGGCTTGTCTTATTTTGGCGGGAAAATGTTGAAAAGGGCGGGAATCAAAATTGACCTTTAGCCAGAATAGACCATATTCACGATAGCCGCCATGATGGTTTTCATATTGTAATGCAAATTAGCCATGAGGTCTTCCAGGGG
>WUAP02012014.1:488-12781 GCA_015163945.2 Stichodactyla helianthus | reverse complement strand
ATCTTACCCATGTTCACTATGACTGTACTATCTTACCCATGTTCACTATGACTGTACTATCTTACCCATGTTCACTATGACTGTAAGTTCTTACCCATGTTCCATAACCACATATCATTTTTACATTGCATTTCCTCCAATCCACCGAATATCACCATGCTTTTGTCAAACACAACCGCTGAGTGGGAGTACCTCGGGCTCGGCCAGCTCTTTGATGAACTTTTTTCACGAGTCCAAGTATTTGTAGCTGAAAGTCGAATAAGAAACTAATTAAAGTGAAACTTTTCCTTTGCGGCTGTTTTCGTTGTTCTTTTTGTTGCTTTTCGCCGGCAGACTTTTTTTAAACTGCTCTTTTTCGGTTTGTAAGGACTTACTAAATTCGTATTTCCATAAATCTTTAATGGCTCCTCTCAGGTCCACGTATCCACCAAAAATGTACATTGAGTCTCCTGAGATAACGGCCGAATGACCGCGTCGATTCGTCGGCCCCTGAAATAGAACACGCAAAATGTTATCAGATTTTGCCAGGAATTTTTGGACCCAAAATCCGTACAGTGAATGATTATTATTTCGCGGCCAAATTAGATCCCACAATCTTACCACTGTTTATTTGAATTTCAGAAAAGCCAATCTCGATCCCAGAACTATGTCTTTGCTACTTTGCACGCACAAACAGCTGCCAGTGGTAGGCAGTCTTATAGACCGATCCCGCCAACACTAGCTCCACCAATGAGAGCGTAAGGTTTTCCCCAAAGGAATATGGAGGGTCGGACAAACAAAACTACAAACCACTCGATTTCAGGGACATTTCAACATTTATTGGCTATTTGCGTCAATGTTTTACCGCGTTACATCATAAAACTAAGCCGTATATGATTTTTAGTAATCAACATGTATTTCATAGCGCAATCTCGATAAAACGTTTTGGCTTGTCCGACATAGCAACAGTATCTATGGATCGGGGATCGGTCTATTCCCAGAGTTACCTATTCTTTAGTATATAGCGCACGCAAGTGAGGTCTGGGGATCAAGTACATTAAAAACTGATCATCTTGGTAACACATATACTCTTTCTAAAGAAGAACAAAATCGCATTTACATCTTCACCTTGGATACACGAAATTGAAAAAAACGTTGTCGGGTTCAAAAGGTTAAATCATCGAAGGTAAGACCGAGGGGGATTCTGGGTAAATAGTTCATGAAGCCCATAATATGCTTTGAGCATTGTTATAATTTTTTAATATTGCTTTCCTCGAGAATTCGAAGCAATGTTCGAGAATTGCAACAATAAACAATATCCTATGCATATAATGTGGGCCTTTTTATGTACTTACCCACAACCCCTTTCGGTCTTACCTTCGATGATTTAACCTTTCGAGCCTGACAATGTTTTTATCAATTTGGTGTATACGTCTGGAATCCTTCTTCCGTACGTCATTATAAATTTCACAATTGAACCTACTTCTTGTTTCTGCTCGGGATGACGTATATCCCTTAAGTAACTTGACCTCGCTTCCGCGTACCATTGTGGGAAAGTCCATTTACTGATACATTTTTCAAACAACTAATACTACTGCGCTGAAGTCAGTTTTAACCAAATGTTTAAAGAGCATTTATTATTCGAAAATCCTTGACGTGAGTCTTCTGGAGAACTTACTTTGTGCTTTGCTGATGGTTTTGTCCAAGTAGAAGTGTCTGTTAAAAATAAAACACCATGAATCATGTCAAGCAATGGTACAGAACAATAAAAAGAGATGGTGATCCCTTTAACCAGAATATTGATAGACATTAGTCTAGTCTGTTAGAGGGACACCATCCCCATTGTTTGGTGTTGTTTCTTTTGAATATCAAAATTCAACTATTTCAGTCAAAAAAACTCTTTTGAGAGTAAGTATAATGGTTGAAGAAGGAAGGACCAGATAATATATCAAAATTCGTTGGATGACGAGCGAATAGACCTTTCCCGATTCGCTTGGATGATCACGAAACAAAAGTTCCAAGTCAAGACTGAACTTGATTCTTTTATTTATCAAGGCCAACCTCGACTTGAAACCAATGTTTCGTGATCATCCAAGCGAATTCGGGAAAGGTCTGTTACACGTTGAATTTCAAAAGAAAAACGTTTTGGTTTGTTTTCGAGCTTAATATAGGCCACTTCTGAGATATGCTTCGCTTGTCAAGTACAAAGGTTTGAGTATGAGGCTCTGTGCTAAATGCTCAGTGAATCGTGACAACTGAAATGAATAAATTTAATTTAGCACGAAGCCTCGTACTGAAACCTTTGTGCACGACAAGCAAAGCATATCTCGGAAGTGGCCTATTCTTGAGCTGCTCTACGTGTGTGAGCGGGCTGCCTGTGTGACGTTGAATTCAGCTGTTCAGTGTTGAATTCCACGTCAACTTCCCTCTCTCTTCGATAACCAATCAGCGCGCGAGTTTCAGACGAACTGTGCGATTTTATCCTTAGTAGAAACCCACTAGCATACTATCACGAATCCTGTAATCTGATTGGCTAACGTACTCACTAACTATTAAGTGATAGCCCTTTACGACATGAACATGAAAACGAGGTCTAAGGGCCATGACTTCATGTTACGTAAATTGAAAGACTGCGGTTATGGCGGACAGTGAAGTTTCAAAAAATTTCTCTAGAAGATATCCCTGGATCAAAACTTTCAGATTTTCAGCGAACAGTCCATGGAAACCTTGATGGTACTGCAGCTGGCTTTATAATAATGTCGTATTAAGCCAGTAAACCTGTGTTTATATAATCTTAATCTGAAGAAAAGTACTCGGAAAGTCAAGTAATATTTCTATTACAGTTCAGCTATACAACATTTGTGAGATGAAAGGATATTGCTAGTCGATTTCACCTGCATAGTTGGATTCTGATAGCCCCTAGGCCTCATTTTCATATTTATGTCATAAAGGTTTATAAATAGTGAGTAGTGAAAAAGCCGGCGTTTTGAACTAAAAAAATATAATCAATAAATATTGATATGAATACAAAGGTATTATGATAGTGGGTTTCAACTAAAACAATAGAGGGAGAGGGGGGCCTTAATGATGTTATACACCTATTTCAAAAATCGTTGTCGCTAGCCGGAGTAACAGTCAACACTCCAAGGCCGCAAAGGATTTCGGTAATTTTCCTCATAAATCATGTTTGCAATACTGGTATTTTCCAAAATATTCGGTTTACCACCTGAACTACCACTGCAGCTTGCCAGAAATATATATCACAAACGAATGCAACCAAAATATACTCTAGATGAATTAATTTGAAAAAAAATTACCGAAATCCTTTGCAGTCTTGGAGTGTTGACTGTTGCCTTCAGCTGCGACAGCGATTATTGAAATAGGTATATACCTACACTCCCAGGAATCCCTTCAGTGGCTTTTTTTGTCATGTTAATTTTAACTATTGTCTTGGTATTCTCAAAGGAGTATTAAGGAGGCTTTAAATGGTTTTTGAAATGGCATACACTAACAAAAATGGCCTTGAAAAATTTTATCTGGGTAATGTATGACAGCCAAATAGACCCAAAAGACCAAAGACCATAAAGTAAAGATTAGAATGAAACTGAAAATATGACGTAAGACGTTGTTATGACAACGATAGAACACTCCAAATGTACGCAAAGTTTTTCATTAAAAAAATCGTAACTTAAGAACGGCACGGTAAAAATCGTTTAAAATGGGCTTATTTGAACTTCATGATACAATCTTTGATTTGAAAGAAAAAGAAAAAACTTTGTAAAAGGAAATTCTTAAAAATCAATGAAGTTTAATTTAGGATGTTCCCTCTTACAGAATTTTTAATTTTTTTCTTAGCACTTACGAACCCTAGAATAAAAACCACATAGAAAGTTTAAAGAAATTTTACCGTCCAGTTTTAAAGTTATTTAAGTTTAAATACGAGATTTTTGAGGATTTTTATTTTAATTTATGCGCTGTATACGTCATTAAGAGCGCGCGCACGAAAACCATTTCGAGCCTCCTTAACATTTGAATTTGAAAAGAGATTTCGAAAAGAATTCTGGTAGTTTAGGTATGAAACGTCAAAAGGGTTTAGGTCTATTCTCGTTCTCGTTTTCTATGAGTCAAATAGTCAATTCGTCGCTACATGCCTCGTTGATTATCTATTGACTCATAGAAAACTCGAACCCAAAGTCTAATTGTTAATTAGGCCGGGATTACACGGTACCGAACGAATTTTTGACCGTTCAAAAAGTTGTACTTTTAGGCCTTCCGTTTACACGGGACCACGCTATCCGGATAAAAATTCGTAAGGTGATCTTTTGTGCAATTAAAGAGACGGCTCCGTGTAAACTAGTGTAAAAGGTATGTACTGGTCGACTTTTTGAACGGTCAAAAATTCGTCCGGTACCGGGTAATCCCGGCCTTACACTACGAGTTCGATTTTTCTACCGGCAGATAACTATCAAAGCCGATAGAAAACGAGAACGAATAGTCTAATTGTTTTAGTAAAAATCTACTAGTATTCTAATGCAAAATTTAAGGACAGTTTTTCCTGACAATTTACAAATGTAAAATGTCGGCTTTTCTCTACTCTCCTTCTTTCGAAATTAGAAGGTGATTACAGCAGCCAATCAGAAAGCGAGATTTGCATTAGAATACAAGTAGATTTTTACTAATTTATGATTATTAATATTGATATTTACTCGTATTAAAAAGCCAAAGAGGTGTCTCGTTCAATGAGGTGAATTCTCCACCAAACAAAACCAAGCTATCCTGTTAAAAAAGTTACAAAATTAAGCAAACAAACTAACAGTCGAAATGTGATAGAGCAGATTTCAAATGACTGTGAAAAGCTCGCGGCACGGTCGGTGCCGTAAGCGTGTCTTGCCGCGACCGTGATTTTTTTCTAGAATCTTGATGTGCCTTAATGTGCCTTGCCGTGCCTTGACCGTGTCACGGCCGTGTTGATTTCTTGAGCTTACGAAATGGAATGTGCCGGAGTGACAAGAAAACTGACCTAAGACAGGGGTGACTTACTTTGTAAGGTAACATGGTGTGTTCCTGCAGATAGGATGGTCTGCTGTTACCTCGATCCTGCACGGAATGCCAACAGTTCTCACCTACACGCAGACAACACACAGAAAGTTAATGCTATGCAGACACGCCACCCATCGCTGCTCGTAATAGAGAGCTTTTTCTAACGGTTGCATTGCTGGAGATAAGGTATGGTTTTTAAGCGATTTTTGTCCTTGAGTAAACGATATGTGTTGAACGGGGTACAAATCTTGAATAAGGACAGCATCTTCAAGCCTTAGATAAGGTTTCCGCGTTTGCATTTTTCGCATGAAAGTACTGTGTTTCTTTTCTCCTTGACTAATGCAATATTATTCAAGACGATCTTGATTTTTCAATTGATCTTTTGTAAGGTTATGATTTCAATTGACAGACGATATGTATTCTCAACTTGTTCTTCTCAGAGATGCCATGCAGCACCAAATCCCTATCATCATCGAGAAGTGAATGAAACACGAAACGATTTTGATACGGCGACAATTTTACATCTAGTGTCCTCAGACAGGATAAAGAGTAGTTCAGATCTGCATGGATCCTAATATAGATAGCTACAGATGTGCCGGCCTTTGGTTGAAAAAATGTGATGAAAAAATGAGTACATGTAGACAAAAATAGGGATACTTCAGATGACTCGAAACTTCTGAACCAAGGCGAAATCCTACCTATGTCGTATCTCCAGAAGTCTTTGAGTGACGTACAGATGCCACGCCCACCATACAGGTAAACAGAGTCGTAGACCAGACAAGCTGCCATTTTACCTCGCTTGCTTGGTTTGCTGGTCACCTGTGGGAAGACTGGGCTCCAAAGATAATCTGCTTTAGCGTAGCTTCCATCAAAAGTCTTTACTGCAAACAGAAAATCAAATAGAAGATATTTGAAACACAGTGCGCCGGCCAAGATACGAATTTTATCTTCTTGATTGAGCGCAGAGAAATATTGGTACTTCATATGACGGTTATATTTATTCCACATCTAGGTTCGATATCCGTGTGATAAAGCCGTGAATAAAAACCATATCAGTGAAGTGATACGATATCACTTTACGGTAGACAATAATAATAATTCGTTAATATACAGTCAATGTCATTCACGTTGTCCACCGAAAAAAGACATTTAGTCTAAAAGAACTATCACGTGATACCTTAAAACTCACTCTCAATACTTGTTAAAAGAAATCATTGTGTACGTAGAGTTTATATTTATTATTCCCTGTTAACTCTTAATAATACTACAGTTTAAATTTGAATTTTTATCCCTTTAAACGAATAAACAAATGAATCACGTGACATTTCTTTTAGTCTAAATGTCTTTTTTCGGTGGACAACGTTAATAACAGACTGTATAGAGATTATCACATGTTAAGACCTTGATATCGTCTTTGTTCACTTGTTTTCCTTATTATATTGCTCAAGTTCGCTCGCGGACTCGCTCGTTCGCGATGTTACGGAAAACTTGTGAATAAAGACGATAACAAACTCTTAAGCATGTGATAATGTCTATATCATGAATTATTATTCATCTATAACAGCATGAATACATGGAAATTCTTTACATTTGATTTAACGACCTGATTTTATCCATGCAGTCAAACTGTTCCTTTGCAGGAGTGCTGCTCAACCAATCAGATACCGTGAAAACATTGTGCGCTCAACCAATCAGAATAATTTCGAACTAACCTTTTTTAGAGACATCACTGTCCTTCTTAGATATAACCCAGGTTTGCTTTTTCACTGATGATGAGCTGAAGAAGAAGAAACCATTTATTAAAAAAAGAACATAATCGATTAAAGAAGCATTGCAATGCCGACACTCGACGTGAGCACTTCACATCTTTTCTACGTTTTCTAAAAAGTATTAACCCTTTCACTGCCAAATTTCTAAGAGGTATTTAGGAAACTGTTGCTGTCTCAAAATACTGAAGGCTCACACTTTTCAGTGACCCTCGTCAAAAATCTTAGCCTTTGGTAGATAAGCGACCAGCTTGGCCTGAATTTGACGACTATCCGTTTCTAAGTGCTTTTTTTTGAGCCACTTGCTACCACAGGAGCCCCTAGGCTTGCATCATTAAGCTTGACTAGGCGGTAGAGGCGCTCTTCTGGAAGAATAGTCCTGTTTCACATTCTAAATTACCGTTGTAATCCTTGACCACGGATTCATTTGTACAGGCTTAGCTTCGCTTAAGAGCAAATAATTCATAAATACCAACGGCAATGCGAAGAATGTACAACTTAAACATTACAAACACTTTTAAATTCCACGGACTTTCACTAGTATTTATGAATAACTTACTTACAAACGAGGCTAACCCTGTACAAATGAGTCTGTGGTCATTACAAACAGCGGTTTTATGGAATGTGAAACTGGACTATTCAGAGGTGTGAGACGATTTTACGTAGAGAATGGCGCCAAACCCGTTTGTGTTTTGAGGTGACGTCGTTGGAGTAAAGTCGGCTCCCTGGCTGTCCTGTGGTGGATTCCAGGACCTACCAAGGCAATTTGGGCTAGTTTTGACCTCCAAACAATGCAATCGCTGCAATATTTTGCCGGAAGGTGCGGGTGGCTCGACACTATATATCTGAAACAGGAGTACTGGGGACTATGCTGTCGAAAATTTCCAGAATTACCCATGATCCTTTTCGGTTTTCATGATCGAAAACAGCAGTTAGAGTGAGTAGTGCAAAAGAAACGGCTGTTGCTCGGTTGTTGGAAGAATTCAGAGGAAGAAATTGATGGGAATGCCAAAGCCTAAGATGGAAATTTCCTATGAATGTAGAGATTTGGTTTGAAGTGGAAGAGTTTTCCATAGAAATAAGAGAGAAGATAGGAAATTTTCCAATGGTGTTGTCTGACGTGAAAAGCCTGTAGTTTCAATTTCATCTTGAAACAAACGATCTTATCCTATATATATTAGGACTTGAGCGGTTTCCCTTGGGGTTAGATGTTGAAAATCTTACTTGGTGACAGTATCCGCCCATCATTAGAACCATAAATTTCAAATTGAGAAAGTTTCAATTTTTGAAAGAAGAACCTATTTAAATCGGATGAATACGTCCGTTTGCCAGTTAAAGGGTTAATCATGTGCAGATAAAAATTGATCCATGATTCTTATTTATTGCTTTCTATCTTATAAAGCATTAAATTAAGATATAAAACCATGAATTAACGTAAATCTTTAATGTATGAAAAAAAAAAAAAAAAATTAAAATTAAAAAAAAAATGAGGCGTTCATGGTTCGGGTGTCCGCACAGTAAACTAAGTTTTTTCCCTCAGTGTTTGTAAGTCTGTATGAAATCTTGTACTTGCAATTGCGTTTATACGTACTTTTTAGTGTGATAATAAAGGTTTTCTTCACTCAGACGACCATACTGAAAAAAAAAAAAAAAGAAGAAGAAAAGAAGAAAAAAGAAAGAAAAAAAAGAAAGAAAGAAAGAAAAAAGAGGATATCACATGGAGTATGTTTTTAAAGCCATTTTCTGTGGTCCAAAGTCGATGCCTTTCATCATTAAATTGTTTCATCAACGTCAGTGCAGATTCACGAGACGATTATTATCAGTGTATAGTTTTTCAAATCATTACGTCTTACCTGTGTGGTCTTATCCTTTAGACATGTTTGACCAAATATGGAATCCAACACAAAGGGGTGCTTTTCGATCCAAGACTTGAACACCTTCAGAGTCATTTTGTTATCCTAATAGATATTATGATAGTATTAATACCAATTGGCAGTTTGAACTATGCATTCAACAATCTTAATAAATATTATGATAATCTTAAGATCAATAAATACTTTGAGCAATCAATAATAATAATAATAATAATAATAATATATATAAGCCAAAATACAGAAATGTGAAAAAGTTTTATGAATTCCTATGAAAAAGTGGTGTAAAACCTCAAAAACGTAAACAACAACGTTTAGGTGAAAACTCGCATTGTTGATTATAAGGAAAATTGAAAGATGAGAAATAAAGATGCCATAATAATGATGATAATAACAACAACAACAACAACAACAACAACAACAATGGCTAATACAACGCATTTCACACGTCTTGATACAGTTTTACAAACATTGTCAGCGGAGAACTTAATACGGGCTGCATACAGGGTTCGTGTTGGGATAACAATTCCAGGAGTATTGAAGGACCCAAATACAATTTATTATTCTTCTAATTCAATATCCATATCTTTCTCTTTTGATCTTGTACTAATAGTTTTGATAAACCAAAATGCTATTATTGAACTGACGAGAAAATGATAATAATTGAAAACAGAATAATATCCTGCCAAGAACAGACACTGCCAAGAACATTTATCAATAGACCTTTCCCGAATTCGCTTGGATGATCATGAAAAAAAGTTTCAAGTCGAGGTTGGCCTTGAAAAACGAGAGAATCAAGTTCAAGCTCGACTTGGAACCATTGTTTCGTGATCATCCAAGCGAATTTCGGAAAGGTTTCTTCTTACAGTCTTCTGATTCTATTCGCTTTTTTCAAGGATAAAATGACAAATGAATCGGAAACATCTGAAGACGACAACCTCCGCGTCAAAATAGGATAAATAAAAAACAAATGAGGAGAAAATAGTCCATAGATCACCAAGTCAAGAAACTGGAAAATTATCAATACATTTTGACCGAACAAAGTTGTGAGCAATGAAGTTGTGGGCATTTCAATTCAAACCACCGATCAAAAGTTCAAGTGTTACAATCTTCCAATCTAATTATGTCTTACAAACTAACGCTGTTTTTATACAAGTTCCAAATAGTTCACAAGGTTTTTATCGTTTTATGTTGCAGATTTCCAGCATACTCTTAATTACTCGCTACCCAAACCTAATATACATAAAACATAAAACCCCGTTAGAACGTAGGTAGAATATTAAAGAGAGACACATAGAAAAAAGATAAAAGTATTTAGACGTAAAAATCTTGCTTGGATTGAAAAATGGAAGTGATAAAATCCCTTCAAAATATATATATATGTATATTTATTGGTAAATTAACTACGAAAAAAGGTAAAATCCGACGTCAAAACCTGAAAAATCATATGAGTTCTTACAATAAAACATGGAAAATAAAATAGAAACGACCCGGGAAAATCCACGATCAAAACTGAATAAATCCTTATCTCTTGTAGGGTATGCGAATGAGCTGGAAATACCCAAAGAATAATATTGACAATACTGTAAGTTAAATTTGCAAAAATGAAAATACAACGGGATCGAGGAAGAAATAAGCGATTCGAAAAGGCACATGACAAGACAAAGTCGTTAATTAATACAACACGAATAGAGTATAAAGTGATTTTACGGCTATTTCTACCAGTTAATATCAAGATATCAACAATAATCATTTTTGGTCTCAATCTTGCTTTTATAAATAAATCCAACGTTATCTATTATCTTACACAGTAGAATACACAGAAATTGTCCGAGTGATAATACATTTGTGATTATTCTAAAGATTACTCAGAATCATGAAAACTGGATTAGATGAATATAATCTTGCAGCGAATACAGTCGGTAATGCTTATATTTTACCCAAAGTATAGTATTTCTATATGCCAGTATTATTGATTCACATGATGTTGTTCTTTATGTTGCTTACACTACCGCACAGCACGCTAGATACTCCATAAAAACTACACAGAGGATGGCACCTCAGTCTGCGTGAAGAGCTACTAGAAATGAAAAAAGTTGTTATTCAACACACTCTGTTTTACTAATACGCTCGACTAAAGTTCAACTAAAAAGAAATCAAAAGCCGTTGACCACACGCGACATTGACCGACCTACATCAGGTAGAGTAGTAGGTACAAATTATGTACATATAGTATACCTTGTTTACTGAGGACCAATTAGGAGAAAAACACTCGTAAAATTATGAGATATCTCGGGGAAAAAATTACCGAAAAGCCTTAAAAAGATGAGAATGAAATATTCTAAAATATGTTCTGAATGAAAGGCGTTCGCAGTCGTGTCATAATTGAAATCAGATTCTGAAAATACATTTCCTTGATGCAAGGTTTTCTCGATATTTTTCCTCACCTCAGCACCAGTAGAGGACGAACCAGGATGTTTGACATTCATGTCTAGGTAGCACTAAACTTCTCTAGTTTCAAGACATTACTGAGCAAAGGAATATCCATCAATCCATATGCATGTAAAGTGAGAGAATATTATTAGAAACAGTCCTTAAAGTGCTTATATGTAACGCAATAACCTGCGTCATACGTTACGTCACGAGACATTACATAATTCGGTGTTTTTGGATCTCGACGTCACGGAGACAAGGGCACTAGAACCCTATAGAATCGTGTTTTTCTTCGGTTGGTAATTCCCAAAATTATGCTCATATACTTCAGTTTAAATCTTTATACTTCATATACTTCAGTTTAAATCTTTTAAGTTCTACTTAGCTTCAATACCGTCTGGATAAGAGATATTTTTTCGGTTCACAAGCTTTAAGTTGTCCAGTAATAAGTTAATCAAATTGACCTTCCTCTCTCTAAAATAGACGGGGTCTATTTTAGAGAGAGGAAGGTCAATTTGATTAACTTATTAGGTAATGGCTAACGAGCGCGACAGCGTTGGCTGGCAAGGCTAGTACAGCGGTAAGCGATAGTAGCGTTCAAACGTTCGAACAGGAGGGACCGTTGAGAGCGCTTACTGGACAACTTAAAGCTTGTGAACCGAAAAAATATCTCTTATCCAGACGGTATTGAAGCTAAGTAGAACTTTATTTACTATTAAAGATTTAAACTGAAGTATATGAGCATAATTTTGGGAATTACCAACCGAAGAAAAACACGATTCTATAGGGTTCTAGTGCCCTTCTGTAAAAAACACCTGACGGAAACTTGTTAGAATCAACTGTGTACAACTTTAAAGTTAGGAAAAGTAATCTTGCTTTATTAAGTTGAGAAATCAGTATATCAAACAAGGATCACGCAACTGCCCACAAAAGTATATGAATCTAATGGGCACCGGTGCAGTATTTGGAGCGACCTGAGTGGACATGACTGGTATGAAGACTGAAACGTAACTATAAAATAACTGCAAGAGATACCTGACACTAATTGCACAACACATGATGACCCGTCAAGCAGTATAACGTGCTAGATGTACCTAATGCACCAGTCAATTGTAACCCCCCCCCCCCCCCCCCCCCCACCCCGGGGAAGGGGGGGGCGAACGGGGGGCTTCTCCCTTCTTCGGCCTTTTTCGATTTAAGTGCC
>WUAP02011903.1:0-19880 GCA_015163945.2 Stichodactyla helianthus | reverse complement strand
CACCATGAACCATCCATTTCTTTTTCATAGGTAGCCAGCCAATCAGAGCGCGCGTTATATCTTAGCTATGTTATAAACATAAATAGCCCACTCAGTTTGGGCATGTCTTAATTCGATTTTGCACAACATTCCCTTGTAGATAAGATACTTTGTTTTGGATGCTACCAAGAAGTGCTTCAGTAATACCCAAGGAAATAACAAGAGGTTTGAATTGCAAAACATTGTGACCAAGCCAAATGATCAATTATGTCCCATTGCTGGGGTTTGGTATGATTTTTTCTCTCTAATATTTCTGTGAATTCTATGGCAAAGAATGGTTAAAGGTGTCATATTAGTAACCTTTTTGATAAAAAGTTCAAAGGAAGAAAAGTTATTGAAATGGAAAATACAATGAACCTGAAATAGCAAGCTAAAACCAATGGTCTATTCATTTTATCTCAATGTTACTGGTCAACCATTATGGATTAAATTAATAAAACAAAATTTGGGGTGCGTGGATCCATTATGCCATTCCAGGGGGACTCCCATATACGAGTGGGTTGGGGATGCTCATCAGAAACTTTGAAAATGACCCCTCAGAGGTTACCCGAGTCTTACCATTAAGTGGGCATGGCAACTAATGATTTTTACCCCTGAGAGGTAACATATCAACTAATTACAATATCTTTTATAAAATGTAATCTAGTAAAGACACCAGCTTGAAAAAGTTTAAAAGGCCTTCTGCTTCTTGAAAATGAGTTGTATTTACTGGCACATGCCCTAAAAGGTACCAGCTAACTTGGCCAGAGATCCTTTTAGATTTATGTGACCCTAAGAGGTACTAAACTATCAATTTTAACCCTAGAGGTATGATATCTCAACACCCCTCCCTCCATGCGTTTCTGAAATCCAAAGCAAAAGTAATAATAATAGGGTTACTAATAATAGCAAGCATGGAAAAATTAAAATTAAAGTAAATTGATTGGCAGCTAAACATTTTGCAGGGGCAGATCTAAGTTTCTGTAAGAGGTGCAAGCTTTAAGGGACACAGTCTTACAATCTGTTAAACAGAGTGATTGATGGTCCTATGGTAACAGTTTTATCCTCATGTGCTGGGCAACCTCCCAAACACTTCTCCCTTAGATATGCCTCTAGTTGTCTAAGCATTATTTACGTTGTACACTACTACTTCATATCAATGTTATCAACCTACACCATATTACCAATGAAACTTAATTTTATCAATAAAAGATATGCATTTGTCATCACTGAGTATCTATAACCATAACAAGAGGTTTATTGAAGTACGTTATAAGAATACAGTATACACCCTATTTATATGTCTAGAGAAATGTTTTAAGTGAAAGATACAGACACACAAACAAGAGCTGAATTGCTGTCACCAAAAATATTATGACACGACATAATTTATGCTCTGGTTGATTGATTATCATACATGGGCATGTATACATAATTTGATGTACAGCACACTGTGATAGTAAGTACGAACAAAGTTTTCAGATTTTTGCTAGAATAATAAAGGCCTTTTTTTCAAATATAAATAGCATTTTCCTTCCCTGGCTATATTATAAAAGAGACGGTCAACACCCAGATTATTTGTGTCCACTTAGTTATGGATGCAGTTGGCTGCTAAGCACTCAGGAAGTTAGAGTCTCTTTCAGCTTCACCTTGTGCATTTCTTATGCTTTTCTAATGTGCTTAGCAGCCTCCTGCTTTCACCCATAACAGTGGTGGATCCAGGATTTTTTCAAACAGGGGGTTGTATGATGCCTTTGCTTGAACCTCATTCCCATGAATCATTGTACTTTAAGAAAAAATCCAGCCTCCTAGGGGGGGTTGCAACCCCCTCAACCCTCGCCCTGGATCCACCCCTGCATAACTTGATGGATGCACATTGGGCATTAACAATTTCTTAAATAAAGGACACATTTTAATATTCAATGTGCATGATCTTTTTTTTTTTTTCTAGCACAAAGGCATGATAGGAAACTAAGTACTTCTGCTCTTCCACCTCCAATCCAATAAAAAATTACCTGGTTCTTACCATGTAATATACTATATGAAAAGCGTAGCATCTCAGCAGTAGCAGACAATGGAGTGAAAATTACCTCAGCTGCTAGATACTTTGATTTCCAAGTTTTACTTTTATACTCATATTCTTGTAATGCTTTGATGCATGTTCCCTATTCACTAGTTTCTTTATTCTCTACACTTGAGGGGCACTTTGCATATCCCTCAATGTACGTGTAATTGTCAGATGAGAAATGAAAAAGCCATTGCATTCATGCAAAGTGCCCATCAATCTTGTTGCAAATGAGCCACAATGAAATGCTTTAAGGGTTGTAAGAAAGCACTGCATTAAAATCTTTTGTTCTGTGAACATTAAATGCTTATTTTTAGCTTATAAATAAGTAGAAAGGCCATGAAAAGCAGCCGTTTTGTTTTTCTGATCTCATTTTCTTACACAACCTCCCTCATTTAAGTCTGCCTTTTATCCTGCCACATTCTCAAGATATAGATACAGGGTGCATTGCAAAGTCTTTCAGTGGTTATAGTACAAGTACTGGTATTAGCTCCCAGCTATTACACTAAATAAATCCCCATGAAGAAACCATACTACGTCTACAAAACATTAAAAGGTGGCTTCATAGTACTACTGCAAAAACACTATACATTTGAATAGATTGCATAGGATGTGCAGGTAGGTAAAAAGGAATAATGGCAATTACTACACCTTTGGTGCTAGAGTGTGAATTTGCTTCAAAATTGTTAACAGAGATTTTTGTTTATTATTTTGCATCATCAGAGTACACTGCACTTTAAGCTACAAGCATGAGAGACCCATGCATCACAAGAGATTGCTCTATTTAGTAGTTTTGAGAACTCGAGATTAAAATGTTTAAAATAAATAATAAAAATCAAGTGCTATAATATGTAGCTATGTAGTAGCAGGGAAAAGTAGATCAAGGAAGTAAGAAGTATTTCCAAGCCCAATCAAAAGGATGGGACACTTATCATTAATTAGTGGGGGGAGGGGGTGCAAATAAGGGAAGGATCATCAATTTTTATGCACCTAAAAAAGGGGAGTGGTATCAAAAATTTTGCAAGTGTTTTGGGGTGGCCGAATATTTTTTGGTATCCATCGAGGGTAGGGCCTAATTATTTCTTGCATCTTGTATAGGCCTTTTCTGAGATAACGAACATGCTGCATTGTGGTCTAGCTCTGAACAACATCTATTGTTCATCATGCCTTATATGGTGTTTTTTCCACCAAAACTAGACAACAATGCACCCTGTTTTTCTATTTCAGAAATGGCCTACCAGGAGGGGGGTGAAAAAAATCATTATAGTAAAAATGCACCCCCTCCCTTTGCAAATTGAGGATGTCCCTAAAAACAGATAATAGAAAAGGATTGCCTTTAATTCAAACATTTGATCAAGTTCAGCAAATTAAGAAATGATCTTCATCCAGCCTGTGTCCACTGAGATATGAATGAGTATGTGAGAGGCTGCTATGATAAGCACAAGAGAAGCTTCTTGAGATAAATGAATCAATGACTCAAATGGATACAAGCTGGGTGTTAACCATCTCTTTTATAACCAAGTTTGACCCAAGTTTGCTGCTTCCTAAAAATACCAAAAATTTATATCTGTATGTTAATTTTCTTCTAATCAGCTGTGATATTTTGCTGTGATTACCAGAGTCTGTTTTGCTGTAGCCTAAAGCTTGATGATAATGCAAAACAAAACAAAACAAGGATTCACCAGAAAAATGCACTATTCTAGTGCTTTTAAATGAAAATTAAAATAACCAACTTGCCAAACCATAATTTGCACTCTTATTTAGAAAAACTTACAAAAAAACTCTTAAAGACAGCAAAAGACATAACACAGTTAGTAGAAACATGATGAAAAGTTTAAAAAAGTTGTAAACTCGACTATAAATTTTGTCTATTGGTAAATTTTCTACAATACTTTCTCAGACTTATTTCCTGAGTTGAGTGGTCTTTTTATGCCCTTTAGAGACAAGAGGGCTAAGAGCCATGAACTCCTAACCTATGAACAAGCCTCTGGATTGCATAAAAAGTCCTCTTGACACAGGGAGTTGAATGTAGCACCAAGAGGTAACCTGACACATGCAAAATAATAATACTGGTAATAACGGTTGTAGTGTTATTAAAACGAGATGGACAAACCCCTTTTACTATTTTGTATGCATGATAAAAATAGTCAAGGGTCGAATGTTGAATGGACTTTTTAAAATTTGGGCTGAAGTTGCCTTATTTTACATGCTATAGTTACAAATTTACAGTTCCTTCTGTTCCAAAACAGAGTCGCACATGGCTACCTTGGGAGGCTGTTACTATTCTGAGAAAACCCAAACCTAGGAACAGTGCCAAATACTTCAAACTCCACTAATAAGGATTGATGGTCTGACGGAAAGTGGGGATGGGGCCACCCTGTGATCTTATTTGCCTTAACGTATTCAGGACTGACAGACGCAAGCAACCCCAATGGTGAGAGGGTATCAGATGTGTAATATACATAATCAATAACCCCCTTGAAATCATATGTAAGGTTGGTGTAAGGCATTTGATGATCACCATCATATGTCTTCTTTAACTTCAGACCATGCGCAAGCTCAGCACACTTCTCACCATTCTTACTGTTGCCATTACTTAGCCTTGATAAAAACCCTTCATACTGCATTTCCAGGAAATCTGAATGATCAATAGGGACTCTTCCGTTGTCTAGGAACTCTATGACACCACTGTTAGGGAGAGAGTTGAAATCCCCACATATTACAACAGGGATAGGCTTGGATGTTGTGGTGCCATTCTTTCCTGCAGAAAAAAATGTTCAATATTATACACCAGCATTTCTTGTGGGAGGGATTGTGTGGCAGCAGTGGCCCCCCTAAAATTTTCGGCTTGAGCTGGTGGCCTAAAAATAGCCCAAATGCTGGGCAACACATCACATAACGTGATGCATGTCTCAGTCTCCTGGCTATGCTTTCCTGGTATCTTTCTCTCAGGCCAAAAGCATCGGTTAGAGTTATTAGAAAAAATTAAATACAGTGAATGTTGAGTAATTTTTGTTGTGTTGAAAGTGCCTCAAGAAAATTGACCTCAATACGCCCCTGTGGATTGGTTTGAAAGAATTTTCCCCTTAGAATTAGATGGCTGTCAAACAAGCTCTTACAGTATACTCATTCAAACAGTGACAAAACATGGAATCAAAATCTATACTACTTTTCTGCATTGCCTAACACATCATAAAATTTTGGATTCAATAAGTTCCTTTGATTTCTCTAAAACTATAAAAATATTCATTGCCTTTAGTATTATTATACAAAAATTAGAATTAGCTTACTATCACTGCATCAATGGACACCAAAATGGATTCAAACGTTTTAAACTACTTTGAATCAAACCTCTAGATGTACATTTGTATGTAATGTCATGATGTAGTAAATTGTTTAAGAAAAAAGGCAAGTTTGGCAGAGAAAATGGGAGTTGAAGTTTATAAAAATGAAGATGATTTTGTACCTCCATGTGGATGATACCCAGGGACAGCTTCTTTAAGGATTTTCATGATTTCATTCATCAACATAACAGTTTGGATCAGCTTCACGTCTCTAAATTCTGGATCCCAGTGGATATGTGCATTGGATACCAGGATTTGTTGGCCTCCACTATAGCCCATGTAAGCTGACTCTTTTAGCTCTAGTAATGCTGCAATACCTATATTATCTTTTGTCATCACTCGGTTTAACATGTCATCAGATCCTTGGGCATTGGCCATTGCAAGCTGGTTAAACTCTGTCAGATATTCTTTTACAAGTGAAAACCTAATAGAACATATTTCATTAGTCATTAAAACTATATTAGAATGTTTTCCCATAACTGGGGTTAGGAATGTTAATGAGTTTGCTAATATGCTAATTACCTGACTGTATACCGTACTGCCAACTGAATTATACCGAAATAATCTGCGCAAAGACATTTTAATTTCAAAATGTCATTCTTATTGCACTTTCTGTGAACTTCACATAATGAACCTGCATGTAAATGATTTTTTAATGTTAAACAACAATCATTCTAAACCGCCATCCAGTTAGCTCAGTTGGTAGAGCATCGGTCTCTTGTGCGGGTTCAAGCCCCAGCTGGACCAACACTCAGGGTCTTAAAATAACTGAGGAGAAGGTGCTGCCTTAGTTTGTAATTACATCTGCAAATGGTTAGACCTTCAGGTCTTCTCCGATAAGGACTTCAAACCGTAGGCCCTGTCTCCCATCCCTTCCTTAACCTGTATATGGGAGACATTAAAGAATGTGTTGAACTATTCGCATAAGTGTAGGGGATTGTCTCCCAGTTCAACAGCCCACCCTGATTTGAAGGCATAGTAACATACTAATACTAATTATCTACTCATGATTGTAAGCTGTGTGGCTGCCATTGGCATCTTAATATGCAGTGGGTAAAGTCCTCCATGAACAATGATTATAAAGTGCATTGAGACTTGCATGAAATGTGCTATAAAAGTACCCTATTATTATTCTAGAATATGCTCAACAAAGCTAATGCTTTCTAGATTGGTGTGTTCTTTCATGACAGCAAAATCATTAGCATTCCTAACCCCAGTTATGGCAAAATGTTCTAATATGTAACATAGACATATAATACAGTTAAAAAAACTCAAGAGTACCCCCCTAAACTCAATGGACTTTATTTGAAAATTGAGATTCACTAGGACTTTCATTTAATAATACAGCCAAAGACTCTAGAATAGCCCACTTTTGAGTGGTGTGAAACAACAGACATTTCTTTGACTTGTTTTGCTGCTTAAATGTATGTGTTTATGAATGAACTGTGAACAAGTCATAGAGAAAAGAGTGACTACAGAACAAGTCAGTTGCTTCACACCACCAAGCATGATTTTGCATGAAGCCTCACCTTCATGCATCTTTTCTGAGAACTTGAAAGTGGGCTATTCAAAATGAATTTACTACTAAAACTCAGATTTTAAAATCCACATAAATTCACTTAGGCATTGATGAATCCAATCAGAAATTGAGTAAAGAAATAACAAATGGAAAAGAATTGTCAACAAAGTACAAAAGAAAAAAGAATGACTTACTTTGTTGTTCTGAAGAATATGGCACAACCATCAACATGTTTTCTTTCATCTTCAGACATTGTTCTTGCTCTTGATTTTGCACTAAAAATACCATGATATCCATTCTGTTGCATCTCAGGTAAGAAAAAATGGTAAAACATTTCTGTTTCGACTTCCTGAAAAAAATGAGCATACATGTACACAGACTGTTACAATTCATTAGTCCAAAAATTAGCTGAAGAACAATGTTCCTTTCAATTGTGACCCCTCTATGATGCTTATAATAGATAATTGGGCAACTTTGGTTTGATTTGGCATACTATCAGGGAGATTTTGTTCAAGACTTGGTTCATGTTGTTGCTAACACAAATTTGGGCCAAAAACCCATGACAAGACCAAACAAGATGTGATACAGTCTGCCAAACTAAACCTAAAAATTGTCTTCTTAGTCAGCTCAGCATCGGATATGGTGGTGTGTTTTTACTTCTTGTTTTGACGGCTCACAAGAAAACAAAAGAGCCATGTCAGATGCTTAAGCTTAAGCCATATCAGATGCTTATTAACTGACTAATAACTGACTGATGACTAGGGTTCTATAAAATTGATGGCTTAAGCTGACTAATAACCTGTAGATATTTATGCACAAACCTGCAGACTGACAATATCTGCTCCATAATGTAAAATTTCTTTCATGATGGCTACTCTTCTGTATTCCCAGTCTAGTGCCCAGGATGGACAGTAACCATAAAGCTGTCTGGTACAATACTTATCACACAAGACGTTGTAACTCATTACACTAAAAGTTCCTAAAATCAACAAAGTTTAAAGAGTTTAATGATAAAATGTACTGAATGACTGTCAACAGATATTTTTAATTAACTTAATATAATTTCATGTTTTGAGTGGCTTTCTTCAGCATATTTGATTTAATTTTTAGCTGTTAAATCACCATTCAGGTTTAGTTAGGGAGGGCTCATAAGTTTTGTAGAGGGAGGCTGTGATGATTATGAGGGGGTCATGCTTTCTCAGAAAGGGGGCTTTCGGATAATTTCCCCAAAGGTAAGACAAGTTACAAGGGAGTTCAGATTTCTTACTATTTTTGCAGGATATCACATGAGAGAGGTCTGAAAAATGCAATTAGAAGCAGGGGGATTTCAAAAAATGTAAGAGAAAAAAATTAATTTTTAAAACATCTTCACCTCCAATTCATGCTGTTTACAAATGGGCCAAAAATAAGTGACTTTATATTGGGAAACTTAAACAATCATTCAGCCATATCTCAGCTGTTCTACACTCAAAAGACTTCAGATTTATTGTCAGTCTTCAAATTCACTAGTATACTATTGTGATACTAAGTTAAAGTTAACTATGATTGTACTTTATGAACAAATATTTATGTAAAATGTAATCACTCTGGGACTTTGGTGCAAAATGTGAGCTAGTTACATGTAGCTCAAGATATCTAGATACCTTTTTATATGTACTTCTGTGTGCCAATCAAAACAATTACAACTATAACCAAAACTCTTCCCTGTTTAATTAACTGAAGCCATAATAACATGAAAAATACAAACAACTTTAGTAACTGAGGTCAAAGAAACACAATACATACAAGTATTGAAACTGTGAAGAATGTGAAACAATAACTCATTTAAGAAAATGTTCTCTGGCTTTCAAAGATGTACAAGCTTGTAGCAAAATGCAGTACAAATTTGGGGCACAGGTTTTCAAATTTTCAACCTGCCAATGGGGTTGTTTTGATATTCAAATTGGGGCAAATTTAGGAAAATGATACATGTCTAATAAACCCAGTAATGCTGGACATGATTTTCCATATTGTGACGAAAGTAGGAAAGAAGTTTCTGAAGAAACATGAGCCATAGACAAGCTGTTCTCGTCACTTCTTGAGAGATTTTAACACTTCCTAAAGTGTAGGCTTTTATAGCTGAACAGAGCACAGTTGAAGCTGTTTTACATGTATAATACTTGTTTTATGACATAGATTAAAATATAATCTTAGATACAGTATGATTACCACACCCAAGATTTATTTGTTCCAGTATTTTGTTTTCTACCCAATCTAAGGGACCATTCATTTTTTATTGGCAGGGGGAGAGGGGGGGCTGGAGGGCTGGTGGTTTTTGGAGATTTTGCTAAAAATTTGTGTAGCCCCCCCTTTATTCCATAAAATTTTCACTTGACCCCCCTCTCATTTTGTAGATGTTCTGCGTGACCCCCCTCCAACATATCATATTTTTTCTATGGCCCCCCTTTCATAGCCAAATTTTTCAGGTGGCCCCCCCACAAAACCACCAGCTCCCCCTCCCAATAAAAAATGAAAGGTCCCTAATACTGAAGAATTCATAAAATTTAAACTACAGAAAGCATTAGTGGCCTAATGTGCAGACATTACAAAATAATTGTTTCATAACATCATGGTTAATATTAACTAGATTTTAGTGAATATTACACAACTCATGAATAATTAATGAGCAAAACACAATAGAAATCATTGACCATGGAGGAGGTTGTAATTTAGATACAAATCATCTTCATTGCATAAACTTTAACTTGGATTTTCTCAGTCAGACTTGATTCATTTTGAAAAAAATCAGTAGAACATGAGAACATACACCTAGACGTTCTTTAAGTAGTTTATAACATTCACATCTGTGTTGCATCAGATTTATAATCACTCGCCTTTGGCTCATGTTGTAAATTGATACAACATGGCTGCTCATATTGTAAACACTACTTAACTATGATAGAATGCTAGTGACTTGAAAGGCTAACAGAAGATTTGGAGTCATTTGTATACTAGAATAGCTAAGATATGGCTCAATGATGGTACAATGTCACTTACAGTATTTCTGGCTCAGTTCATACCAGCTGGAACTAAGCCAAAAATTCAAGACTTTGTTTACAAAAGACTGAACTTTACTCTATCATGATCATACTTTGACAACACTTTAATATAAATAAGATACGTAATTTCATATGGTCTTCAAAGCTGAAAAACGAAATTTAAAAGTTGTTGATGTCACACTTTACTATGACAATATGAGAACTTAATACTGACATGTCATTAATCTTATTAATATGGCTTTCTGTGCCTTGATTAACTGGGTTCAAGTCACAGTTACTGCAGTGTTACTGACTCAAATAAAAAGTAAGCATTTGTCTGCACTGTACATATACATATACATACCATTTGAATGTCTGTGAGGCTCATGAGAGAGAGAAATCCACTGACGTTCTGGTGGTCTTGGACAAACTATAAAGAACAAATGCATACAATAAATACTACAATACGATACTTTAGGGACTCACCAATAATAGCTGACTTCCGAGATATGCTTTGCTTGTCATGCACAAAGGCTTCAATGTGAGGCTTTGCGCATAATGCTCAGTGATCCATGGCAGGAAAAAGGAATAAATCTAATTTATCATGAAGCCTTGTACTGAAACCTTTGTGTGTGACAAGTGAAGCATATATTAGAAGTGGGCTATTAGAGGGTGGGGCTAGGGCATTTTAAAATTTTATTTACATGAATTTTGGCGACACTTAACACTAAATTTCTGGTTGTCTCTCTCAGCCCCTCTTTTGTGGAGCTTAAAAATGCTGATCCCCCCTTCCCTATTTGCACCACCCCCTTCAATCCTACTTCATTGAAATAACAAGAAATCATTCATAAAGTGTTATAAAGATAACTGTTTTAACTATGTTTTTAAAATAAATATTTAACTGAGCTTTCAAACTACATGTAATCATCCATCATCAGTGCTGTCCACCAAAAAAAGACATTTAGACTAAAAGAAATATCATGTAATACTGTACCTAAAAACTCACTCTAAATGCTTGTTAAAGAAAATCATTGTGTATATAGAGTTTATATTAATTATTCCCTGTTAAATGTTAATAACAATACAGGGTAAATTTGAATTTTTATCACTTTAAACAAATTAAAAAATGAAACATGTGACATTTCTATTAGTCTAAATGTTATTTTTCTGTGGAAAACTTTAATGACCTTGACAGTATAATTTTTGATAGCCTTGTGAACTATTAGGTTTTCTGGTTAGATTCTACAGTAGCTATTATTGGATACATGTTTTAAATGTAATGGCATTGAGATGGAACAACCATAACTTAAGTTAATAAAGTAATAGTAATAAGTAATAAATAATTATTGTATTCCCCGCTTAATCAAAAAGGAAAAACCATGATTTGACCAATCATCAAAATGTTCACTGATCACTATTGCATTTTCTATTTTTGGTCTTTCAATTTGATTAATGTTTGTTTTACAGTAGACATTTTTAGTATTTTTACAGTCATTTATGAAAACTTTGAACCCTTAAAATATGCCTGGAATGTTTATCATGGTGTTCCGACAAATCATATTCTAGAAACATGTTCATTTCTAAGGGATTTATTCTCAGAAATGTCTCGCCAGCTTGTATCAAATTTTAGTTCATGAAAATCACAAAATTCACAACAACATCTGAAACTTAAAACGTTTTACTTTAGTGAGATTGTGAAATCAATTTATATCACTCATAGCTGGAGGTTTAGCTTTGACAAATTTGCTACTGTACATTCTGATATTCTTTTGAGCTGTGGCTAAACACAACGGACATTCCAGAAATATTTTAGATATTCATGGTTTTCTTAGTTCAACTGTTATTTGGGTGCATCTCCCCATCCACCAATTCTTTCTTGCAAGTGTCTTCTCAATGCTCCTGATATGCAGGAGGTTGCTGAACAAAAAAGAAGCAAAAGAGTCACATGAATCACTGTGGAATGCAACTCTACCTTCTTGAGTGCAGTAAGTACCAACCAAAACAGTATAACTGAACACCTACATGTAGAGCGGTTTTCATTAAAACCCGTGAAACAAAGTGTACTAATTAGAGTATAATAGTCCGATAGACACAATGAAAAACAAAAGAACCAAAGTGCAATACACTAAAGCCAGGTGATCTGAGATAAGCAAAATAGCCAATCAGTGTGCATTTTGTGGTCAGCAAGAAAAAAATCCATCCCATGATAACTTGCAATTGTTTGTTCATTTTGAAAATAAGATTATGCTTGCAAAAAGGTTCAAAAGATAGTTCAATTGGACAAACGTCTTCATTGATCAACATTCCAACAGTTATGGCGGACTTCAAATCATTAACCATGAATTTTCGAGAGATTATGGGACACTTTTTAGCACACAAGGGCATAGGATGGACTTTTCTTCGTCTTTCATGCTCGACGCCTGGCACATTTTAGAGATGACCTGGAGTGTATTTCACAATTTACTAAAACCACTAAGTTAGATGGTAGGAGTTAGATGCACTCTACATGCACTTATTGACAAGTCCTTTTATGACAAATGTTAAAACGCAGTACTGTACAGTACTTTATTTGTCATAAAATTTGATTTAAACGGGGAAAAATGTTTACCTATAGTATAGATACTTTGTTATGCACACTGACTGGAAGATTGGTCCTAAAAAATTCCTTATTTTTCTTATATGGAGCACAGAGCTAAGAAACAGAGCATGAAAGAAACTTTAAATGTTTTTATTTCTCTTTGTGCATAGTAAAAACAAGCAGAACAGCTTCAACTTTGATCTATTCTGTTGTAGAAGCACTTAGGAAATATCAAAATCACTCAAGGAGGAGGAAAACTTGGCTGCTGTTTTGTGTTTCTCTCTACACTTCTTTCATGCTTTCGTCACTTCCTGTGTGCTTCTATAACTGAATGGAGTGCAGTTGAAGCTGCTCTACCTTTTTAAGTAAATTATTAAATGCTTGGTGCATCCCCTTTTGCATGCAATAATCAAAAACACCTCAGAGACAGGTTATTAATTATTGCCTTAGTAAGGGAGTTGGAGGATATTTTGCTGTGCACAAGAATCAAGTGATCCCCCTTATTGTCTATCATAAGAATAAATACGTAATAATAACAGATGATGATGATGATAACAATGATAATCATCATTAACTAGATAATACACACATCCAGGTTATGTGGACAAACAAAAGCACAAGGAACATCCATATATTCAACCATAATAAAATGACTAAATTGCTAAGTTATATTAAAAATGAGCATATAATTGTAGCATTTCATAAAGTGTTCAGTGTCATGGCTAGAAATACAAAATGAAAATGGCCAGACAATTATTTTTGGCAGGACAAATAATTTTGACGGAGCAAAACCTTCCTTGTCATTTTATTTCATTTTCCAATTGAAGGTCAAACTTGTTTTTGCCCACCTGAAGTAAAATTTGACCTGCATTTTGGCCATTATCAGGCAGCTAGTATGAGTTCTGAGCGTTTTTATTTTCAGTTTCAGTGAAGTATTGGTGAATAATTAGATTTCCATTATGAGGAAAAAGCTTTGAGTGGATGGTTGAAATGTCTAATTTGTAAATTTAAAAAATCAGAGACAAACCAAATGTTTCACTTACTATGAAACCTAATTGCAAATTAAAGTTATTTACGATTATAAGAGATGGGAATCTTGTTGAACAACTTTCTTGAAAATACTTCTACCATACTTCTATCATTTTCTGGTACCCCCTACATTTACATTCTTTTCAAAACCTTGTGATCTGACAAATTCTCCACCCCCCCCCCCCCTGACCAAGCCATAGATAATGAACTGTCCCTTAGAAAGACCAAGAGTAAACAAGACACCTTAAGTCTTCAATAAGAGAGTAATGAATGGATACCAAGGGTCCAAGATTCCAAAGACCAAATCAAAATACATGTATGGCTGCAAGCCAATTTTCTTTCAAAAATAATTTCCAAAAAACTGATCACTGTTTCCTGAGAGAACCTGAAAGAGTGTTTTCAGTGAGTTTAAATGTTATGGCATTTGTTGCTTCTAAGATATCAAGGATTGAAAATACAGAGTTTAGGGTCAGATTTGGCAGTCGCAATTGCTTAGCCTTATTTTGACATTTTTTGCCCATTTCAAATTGTACGATAACTTTGCTTCTATTTCACCATCTTGCTTTCAAAATTTTGAACGTTACTTTCACAAATATCTCTCTCCTTTTGATTGGTTTAGTTTACTGTACTTTAAAATGATAAATTAAAACTTATACAAGTGGAGAAAGCCATATTTCAAGTTGGTCAGTTTACTTTTTTCCCCAATTTAAGGTGTTCGGAAACCTATATGAAGGATGCACTTGGCTTACTTGCACATGGTGTCTGGACCTCCTTAGCATTATTGGCATGAGGCTACTTGCAAGGGTAGGTAGGTAGTTAGTTAAAGGATACTGTGATAAAGATATCTATGACTACGTCTGTACTCTCTAAAATTTTTTTTAAGAACAATCCTACATATTTGCTTTTTTTCTTACTGCACTGATATTTCGGACAATCTACTTAAGACAACTACAGAAACATCCAAACTCAAATAATCTTGTCCTAATGTCTTTTGAATTCTTGGGACAATTTTTTCATGAAATATCAAAGACTCATTATGAAGGCTACTTGCATTTCCGGTTTCAAAGAAAAACAACAGACATTTTAGAAATTTTATTTAAAAAAGCTCCCAAGGCCAAGAAAAGGCTGTGTTTCATATATAGTTTTTATTAAATAGATATACATTTAACTAATCTTGACTCAAAGAACTCGCCAATTGTTTGATATACAAAAGTTCTGTGTTTGTTCGTCCATGCATACGAATTTTATTTTCACTTTCGAGGATTTTTCGTATCGATGTAAAAACAAAAAAAACTTAAACTCGCTTTATAAAAAGCCAGTTTAAAGCAAGAAATATTGTTATACAAAAAGTAAAATACAAAAGTAAACCTGTCAAATGCAAGAAAACAAGGAAAAATTGATTGAAATTCAAAGTTCTTTATGCGAGCGAAGCAATCGTCTTTTGAATAAGGAAACCGCGTGCCTCTCACACAAAGAAATTTGCGTCGTGCTTTGCTCAATAAAAATGCAAAAACAGACTTCAAAACACCAGTTTCTCACCCCAAAAAACCCTCATTCCTAGTTTACCAACTTCTTTGTTCATTAATTTTGCAATAATAAAGTAAACTAGGTATTTTTTTCGAGTGTTTTGGGGTATGAATGTCCACCATGACAATACAAATTTAGAGTTGACACCACAAGTTTGGTTTTGCAATCTATTTACCTTCTAAATGATCCAACATGTAGGTCAGCAACTTTGATGTTCCATTGGACTCTGCATGTAAATTTAATATTTGTTGAGGCAGAGGATTCCCACTCAGTCCAAGGGTTTGCAACTGGAAAAGTTTGCCAAGCTCGTTGGGCAAGTTTCGGAGGCCATTATTGCATAGAATGAGCTCACGTAATGTGACCATATCTCCAATTTCTGCGGGCAAACTTCGTAGTTTGTTGGACGACACATCTAAATGTCTTAGGTTTGTAAGTTTAGCAATGTCCGGGGGAATTCTAGTGAGATTATTGTCGTTCAAAAATAATGCAGTAAGAAACTCCAGCTGCCATAAGCTCGGGCTCAAATTACGTATTGGAGCCGTAATTTCGAGTTCAGTCCAATGCGATTTCTTCCCAGCCGCCACATCTTCAGAGCTCATAATAGCGTAGTTCCTTCGATATCCGTTATTTTCATGCTTATCCTTCGGCATTGCTGAAAATCATAACTTCGTACGGCGAGAAAACGAGAGAGCAAACATGGCGGACATGATATTCACACAGCACGAACACAATACTATGAAATGGCAAGTGACGTCATCCAACCAAGAAAAAATTACCATAAAATCGATTTGCTGGGTGACGTCATCTACCACAATCTGGCAAACCTGGTAAAGGATACATTAAATTTTTGTTTTTAATTTTCTAAGAAGTCAAAGATAGAATGGCTTATTTTAAAACTGACTTTTGTTTACTCTGCAAAAATGTTGAGAAAATCAGGGGAAAAAACACCTGTAGAGTTATTTGGGTAAAGTATAGCAGCTACCATTAATGTAAAACTGAGCCAAACGAGGAAAGAGCACCAAAATCTATCATTTGAGTAATGTAGCATACAAGGAAAATGACCATTTTTGTCTAAGTTCAACACGGAACATGTGTTGGACTAACTGTGTTGTAAGTTACACAGGGAGCCTAATAGCAATTTAGAAGCTTTGCACCAGTATGAGAGTTTGCAACCATAGCAACATACACAGGCGAAGGCTGATAAGGAAGGTAATGTTTACGTAAAGCAGGATATAACCGGCATGAATTAGGCTTCGTAGTATAATATTACCCAATATAAATAATCCTTTATAACTCATGATGATGATGATGGTGGAGGTGGGGGTAATGATGATGATGATAGTGTTTATGATTATTATGATTATTATTATGATGATGATGATGACGATGAGGTAGGATATAGGGGAAGAAACGTACGAAAGAAGAGAAGACGCAAAACAACCATTTCAGATTTCTTAAATTTTACAGTACAAGATATAAATGAAAATTTTTAACATGAATATAACTTAATTCGATGTCAAATAAAGTGAATAAAATTTGCGTCAAATACGCTATTACGGTGAACCTTATATGATAAAGTCTATTTCATACCACTTTAATAATAGCTTGAATAAAGAATATTTATTTATTATTTTTATTTTATTTATTTATGATGCGTAGCTAACATATTGCATGCAAATAATACATCTAATTATCTAAAATAACTTGATTTCCAAGCAGTTGTGTTTTTTTTTCAGTTTGGTGGCATTGTATTCCCCTTTTCAGATCACGCGTCATTCCTTGGCTTTAATTTCCGAGAAGTTTGAAATGCATTTTATAAGAAAGATTAGGGATATAATATTAGTAGAATGACGTTTCGGTGTCATCTTGATCTGTGATGATGGCGTCAAGATGACACCGAAACGTCGTTCTACTAATATTATATCCCTAATCTTTTTTATAAAATCACAATCTTGGTTAAATCAAATTAAAGTTTGAAATGGGAAATTTACGTCAGAGAGTAGAGCTTAAACTAAAGGTCTTGACAGTTTCCTACTTTTACGTAACCCATCCAATCAAAAACGCGTAGAATTTTAGGCTGACTCACAAGAAAACAATGGGAAACCATTTCAATGTTAATAGAGCTGACCTTGTATGAGTCGTAGCCACAATGTAGTTGTAAGTACAGTAACCGTATCTACGCACTGAATTGGATAATTCACATTAAAACAATAGGAACGCCATTTCAGTGTTACTGCATACCATTTACGTGCTGTAAGTCAATACTGTACGTTTCCCACCCATACGAAAACTGCTCTATTCTGGAGATGTGCAGTTGTGAAACCAGGGAAAATTATCGTCAAGGCCGTCGACTAAAGTGACGTTATCAGTGTATTCGCAATCAGTTCATTCAGTTATCGACACTAGAGAAAAACGTCTGCGCATGCGTGCATTTGAGCACGTTTCCAAGAATTAAAGAGAGTCTAAGTGTGAAAAGAAATGTTCGTTTTCTCCTAGTATACAAAAAAATTTCGGTGGTATACTTTTGTGATACCAAGATATCATATAAATAAAGAACATCTGTAAGAGTTAGCCTTAAGTTTTGAGAATTGACCTTAAATTTTGGCATTTTTTGAAGTCCAGGTGTTAAGACGAGTGCGAAAGTAAAATTTGCATATTTTTACAATAGTACGATGACGTTTTTAGCTAATTTGCATACAGGTTAGAGCATGCGCAGACGTTTTTCTCTAGTGTCTCAGTTATCAGTACTTTCGCCATCATTGCAGTTTTCTCCAATACACTGATGATGGTTGTTCATCGGTGCATTCCACTTATCTAGGCTTGGTAGGGACACACTGCATAACTGAAAGCACTTAGCGAGTAGAGGTTACCCAACCAGTTTAACTTACGTGTATGCGAAACTTCGTATTTTTGCAATTTTAATAAAGCCTACTTTCGAGTTCTCGAAAAAGATGCATAAAGGGGAGGCTTCTTACAAAGGCACGCTTGGTGGCTCAAAAGGACCGACTTGTTCTGTTGTCAACCCTTTCTCTATGACGTTCGCGGTCCACTCGTAAAAATATACTTTTAAGTAACAGAAAAAGTAAAGAAATTTTAGTCGTTTCATGTCACCAAGCGTGATTTCGCGCGAAACCTCGCCTAGCTACATGCATCATTTTCGAGAACTCGGAAGTGGCCTGTTTGACTAGTTTTTATTCTTTTTATAAATTTCTAATCTGCATAACTGCTTATTGAAACCACATTTATTATCATGATCGGCGAAACTATGCGGAATTTACTTTTTAAACTCATCATCTTTTATTTTGAACTATTGTCTACTCCAAATGGATTTGTTTACAAGGACAATACTTATCTTGCTTATTACTGCACGTTGCAATATTCTTGACGTCGTATATACACTCTCTAATCGACCTTTAACACACTGCGGCCGACCATGTTGCTTAAAACAATAGGTTTAACCCCCTTCGCCTCGTTTTGATGTGTTCCAGAACGAGTTTACGCCGTGATAAACACATAATCAAAGGTCCAGTATTATTTTTATGGGAATTAACATGGGCTTTTATTGAGGTAGTGAGCAAGATGCATTATGGTCTATCTTTGGTACAAACATTTATTGCTCGTCATTCCTTATATGGTTTGTTTGCACCGAAGCTAGACAACAATGCACCATGTTCGCTATCTCAGAAAAGGCTAACGCCGACTCCTCGATACCCCTCTAACGTTAAACAGTTCACATTAGATTGGTTTGCAAATTCTTACATGTCGTCTGTTCAGTGTTTCTCTGTAGCCTGGTGGACATTTTGCTCTACATGTTGCCCCACCCTTATTTATTAACTTTGCGAAACTTTTGGCGCACTTTAGACAGTGATGAAGACTGATGCACTTTTGGCAGCCGCGTGGACATTCTGTAGAAAAATTAAAGACACAAAGCTCTTTGACATTATGTAGTGATAAGCTTTCTCAATAATTTTCATAATAGACCTTATTCGCTTGGGCGTAATGTTTTCTCAATACAGACCTTTTGGGAATACGATTCTTTGTTTGAGGTTGCATTAATGTATCTTCTCAAGCGTTACCATCAAACAAATAAGTCTCAAAGGAATGAGACATGACCTGTATTGGGAAAACAAATACGTCCAAGCGAATAAGGTCTATTATTTTTGCGCTTTTTTAAAATGTTATTTTATTTATTTATTTATTTTATTTTATTTATTTTTATTTCTACGAAGTCCAAAACTATTAAACAGAGCTGTGAAAATTTATCTGTGAATCATCTAAAAATCACGTGAGAAATGACTTTGAAGAATCAATTATACTATAATTAGCTATAATTGTTCGTAAGTTGGTTAGTTGTGGAACGATTAAAATGATTAAAATGATCAGCATTTCTATGTATTCGCTGTCGTAGTTCTTTAATAGCCTCGCTTTCGAGTCCGCCCTCGATATAGACCCCTTGCACATGTCGTCAGAGCAACTCCTTCTGGGGGACAAAATAAAAGACTTTTGCTCTCTTGAGAGCTAGAATCCATTGTTTTGTCCCCCAGATTGAGCTGCATTCCAACGTGCTGCAACGGGCCTGTTCAGTTGGTGAAATTAAAGCGCATGCGTATCTCAAAGCTTGTCTAAAAATAGATGCATTACAGAGACATCACTTCTGATACACTGCAGAAAATTACGCAGAACAAATGTATGATGAAAAAATCCAATGCCCCGAGCGGGACTCGAACCCACGACACCCCGATTTCATGACAGGTGCTCTACCAACTGAGCTACCGAGGCAACT
>WUAP02011792.1:0-19883 GCA_015163945.2 Stichodactyla helianthus | reverse complement strand
ACCATCAAAAAAGTTAGCACAGCGACTGGATGATCTTGGAATGAAGTGTTGTGTAGCGGAATTGCAGAAAACTGTCACTTAAATTCTGCAAGAATTCTTAGGAAAGTGCTTGAAATTTGAAGAGTCTTGTTGACATCGAATATCAAGTGAACACCACTAAGGATCAGTGTGCGATCATTTAATAATAATAATAACAATAAATAGCATTTATATAACGCCTATCCAGTCGTGCTCTAGGCGCTTCGCAATACGTGTGGTATAAAACAAATTAGATATCTACAAATCCTTTTATTATCCATACTCAACACTGATTTTTATCATTCTTTTATTACGTTCACACATAGCTAATTCACTTAACGTTGTCGCTGAAAAAAAGCCTAAAGCCTAAAGCTTTGAGAGCGGAATCATGAAATTTCTTTCACTGTGACATTATTACAATAAGGAACTCACTGTATGCTTGCAAATTCTACAACTTGGACATATATTCCTTAATTCTTAGATAGCCTACATCGAAGTTTGCTTGTAAACAAAATATAAATGAAAGCTTTTAGGTTTTTTTTCAGCGACAATGTTAAGTGAATTAGCCAGTATATCTAACATCGAAGAATGATAAAAATCAATGTTGAGTATGGATAGTAAAAGGGATTTGTGGATATCTAATTTGTTTTATACCACATATTGCAGCCAATTGTCAAGCTCGGTTTGGGCTGTGAACATCTGAAGATTTTGTCAGATCACTGTGTAGACATTTCAAATCATCTTGAAGGCACCACTAAGCGTAATTCATTTTTTTCGGACACAATCGTGTACATTTTTATACATTATCTAGTGGTACATTCACCTATTGTAAACCAATATTTCATAATGGCCACCTTATTAATACTGTTATTGGCTACATATTAAACTTATAATCTTTTGAGCTAGGGTCGATACTCTTTTAATGGCCTTTGATAAATTTTGTACATTTCTCCGTTTAGCTCTATTGTACATATATTCTTAGTTAGGGCTTCTGTACATGTCACCAGACCACGCATTACTTTTATGGTAACCTTTCACCACGTGATTAAAAAAGGATCCATATGACAAGGATGTCAGAAAAATACTGTGGGGATTTGTATTGCGAAGTCAAGTGAGGGAAAGAGACTAAAAGTGAAAGTTTTCTACACCCAACATAAAAGAGCCACTCATCAGAAATAGAAATCAAGGATACTGACTTTGTATTTAGAGAGTGAAGGTTATAGAGTGGTTTTCATTAACCCGTGAAACAAAGTGTACTAATTAGAGTGTAATAGTCAGATAGACACAATGAAAAACAAAAGAAAAAAAGTGAGTGTCTTTCACGGGTTAATAAAAACCACTCTATATGAGTTAAGAAAATAATAACTTAGGTAATTTTCAAAACTAAATTGATCAGTGCAATAAAGGATGGTTCGTCATAGTTATCATCTCAAGGAGAAAAAGAAACAAGAATTTACTGTAACCAATAGAACTTTTAAGTTCGACGTATTTCCGGGTCCGATGTTTCACAAAGTCCGCTAAAATAAAGCAAAAAATGTTATTCACAATCGATCCTTCGCCTGCAGCAATCAGAATTCTGTACAACAATTCCTACTATGAAGAAAAAAACGAAGAAAATTCTTCACAGAAATTCTTTCCATTTTGGACCCGGAAGTCGCTTTTGCATTGGAATGACGTCACACTTTACGACCCATAATACTCTTCGAATCAAGGTGAACTTGTCCAGGAGCAAACAAGAAACCTTTGCGGAACAGTTTCTGAATGGAAAACAACCAAAACGTTTTCCTAATATAAAATAATTAGGATTTCCCACCAAGGCCCCTCCCCTCCCCCATTGTTTTGTTAATAAAGCACACACGACCTGTGGAGTACTACTACACGTACTTACGCTAAATAATAACGTCTAAGCCACTTTTAGGTTCAGGAAGGGTCGATTGTCTTATTCCTTGCACTCTGTGACGGATCTATGTAGATGAAGTTAATAGTAGAGTTGTTTATTAGCACACGCAATAAGAAATAATGTACGACTCTTTTCTCAGGGCTGGGGATGGGTGGGGTTGTATGAATGAGGTGGGAAGTCTTGTTATAATATAAGAGTTCTCCAGTCTTATAGAATATATCGTCACTGAGTTCTTAGTTTGTTAATATCAGCGCCACTGAACGTTTTCAATCGGTCTGTTCATTATGAAGGTCTGCGTGTCGATGAGGCACAGACCCTTGACAATTAATTAACGTAAAAAAACCCCGAACATGTCTGATGGCAGATCAACAGACGCAATACGAGATCTACGCTAAAATACTAAAAACTATAAGTGAGAAAACATCGCGCCTTCAATTCTTCAGATGATGTCGCTCGAGCAAACCTTTTCCTGATAGCCTTTGTCAGCAAGTTTCTAAACAATAAAAGGCCTGTTAATTGGTTTCATTGTCATAATAAACTACTGATCAATCAATTAGTTGACAATTTTTCTTGTCGATTTGGGAAATGAGGTCTTGAATTCTCACTGCCTAACTTCGTACCTTTGATAAATGAAACGCGCCATGAGCACAGCTGTGCCGGTTCAACGTGATCAGCATCGCCGCGGGCAGAAACTAATCCTGAATAACATATGCATGGTGCTTTTTCAGTTTTTTTAGACAACAGAAACCTCGCTTTTTCTTTACCACATTTGACAGGTATTCCACTGCACTTTTCAAATTTCCATTCTCTTAGCATGTGTTTTTTGTGTGCAGGATTATTGCAGAACGTATTTTACGTGTTGCGCAGCAAGTCATTTTCCTTCTAAGTACATTTCATATCTACTAATTTCTTGTAAACACATATCGTCACACACCTATTTTCCACTGACAAACAAAACATAATCTGTAACTTTAAACTTTTATTTCTGTTTATCTTGATATGGCACACTACATACGCGGATGGAAGGAAGATGTGAAAAGCTTATTCCCTAACCTGGCTATTATTTTACACGAATAAAACGGACGCATGACATAAATGACATAATAAAAAGGGTTTTCTTGAGTAGTACTGCGAAGAGGTCATCAAAGGGATAAAAGTGAATAAAATAGCATTTTTTCCTGAAACTCGGATCAGATGACATTGAATAAATGACATTTCTTGACAGCTGAATCAGTTCAGTTACGATAAAAGCTGATGTGAGTGCTCTGAACAGACTGGCTCGGCACTGAGCTAACGAAGTAATTAAAAAAATATTCTATTTTTCACGTAAACTACTGGCTGAGATCACAAATGAAACAATACTATCACGGTCTACTATTCAGAAACAATGTAAAGAGATGATTATAACTTCGATTATAACGAAGATTCAGTAGATTTCGCAGCTGCACTGCATTTATTGCGCCATTGAAAATTTGGGGATGTTACTAAAACAAGGAATGGGGAATGAAGGAATGGGGAATGAGGAATGTAGCGGCATCTTTTGAGAACGACGCAATAACACAATAGATTCTATTATTATTCATTCCCCATTCCTCCATTCCCCATTTCCCATTCCCGGTTTTAGTTACAACCAAAATTTGGATATTGGGGGCTTGCTGAGACGCTACTAGTACAAGGGTTCTTTGCAGTATGACCACTTTTAATTTTTTTTCCCTTGATAAAAGTACATTTTGGGAGCACGATCTTGGTTCGTGCGCTTATGTGCAGCTAATGAGGCGTCAAAAGTTAAGACCGCGTTTCCGACGATTGCTTTCTTAATGCGAGGTGATTCTCCCATGATTATCATTTAAAAAGTAAACCACAAGAACAAACGAAGCGCAGCAAATAAAGAAACGTCTTTCTTTCTTTCTTCCTTATCAATTTTAAAACCGAAGGTAATTACGATCGGCTCGTTTGTATGAACGTTTTTCTTTTCTCGTTAGTATTTTTAATTACAAAGTGTATATAAGCCATAGTGAGTAATCTAGTTCAGCCAAGCATGGGAATATAGTTGTGATACTGGTTCAAGTGATACTAGTTTAAACAGGGAGTCGATCAAAGAATCAACACATCATCTATCTCAGTCATTAGGCTCTAGCATCTTTCCAACTTGCCGCCGAGCCATAAGAAGAGAACATTTTAATCGAGCATGTGTATTTCTTTCAACTTCAAAAAAAGTACCACAACCTTGCGTGCATGATAACAGAGAGGTAAACAAGGGAAATGGATAAGGTAGGACGTGGGGAGACAGGACACAAATTGGATCAAACTGGCCTTAAAATTACGCACCCCACAGATATAAAATAAACTTCAAATGCAATGCAATTTCAAGTTTTGTTCCTATGCTATGGTAACATTGACAAGAGCCGCGACAAGGGTTACCAATTCACATATCTATCACTAACCATGGGGATCTCATGTTTACTGCAAGTTCCGCAATCATGCCGTTAAATATTAGAGGAAGGGTGAATCTTATGGATTACGGAATTCTCTTTATACGACGCGCGTTTTCCGAGTTTAAATACGGCCATTTTATTACTCAGGCGTGCGCAGCCTCTTTGGATTTCCTTTATCCAGTGTTTTGTAGCGTTCTTGTCTTCATTATAATAAACGTGTCCATTTATTACGCGAATATTTATGTAATACCCCTGAATATTTTTACTAGTTTTGCCGTAATTGTCATGAGAACATTCTTTCATGTCTTTCTTTTTAGTTTTTCTACATAAAGAACTGAATGGATTTTCTTTATAATGGCATAAATTATCATAATTTATTTTTTCTTGTTCTATCTAATAGAATAAATCGTGAGAATGTCTTTTTTATTTCGCTTTTCTCCTATTTCTATATAATGGAATAAATTATTGTATTTTTGTCTTCATCTTTATTCGGGTTAATGAATAGCTCAGAAAATCTATTTTCAATTCAAATGAACCGAAGTAGAAACGAAAGGCTACAATTTACAACGCACCCAACTGCTAAAACCAATTTTAGAAGTTTTGTATAATGCATTGTATACAATATTTTAGAAAAAAACGCAGCTGAAGGAGATTAACTAAACTCTTTGGGAAAAGTTTTCCCCTAAACTGATAAATGCCAGCATCTTCGTTGACTGAGTGGTTTTGTACTGTTAATAATATATCATGTAAGTATAGATATATCTTGGTGATCTCTTGAACTGACCCAAAAACTAAAAACTCACAGCAGTTTTGAATTTACTCTAGCGAAAAACTGAATTGGTCAGTTTCTCCCGGGAAGGAACTCATTTTATCTTGGAATAAAAAAGGTATTCAAGGTTCACAAAAATATTATGAATTATAGTCAGAGTCAAGTATGTTTGTTCCTTTTTCAAGGAAAATAGACTCAGTTTAGTTCAACTAAACATTTGATGACTTTATTGACATTCCTAAAGCAGTCCCTGGTTACTCGACGATGAAATGAGAAGCCTCCTCAGCCTCCTCGAAAAAAGTAAAGAAGAAGGACAATCAGTTACATATACAGATTGGTTTCCGTATGAGTGGGAAACTTATTTAAGCACGTACACAGTAGTAACACTGAAATGGCTTTCTTTTTTCTTTTCTTTTCTTTTTTTTTTAGGGTGAATCTTCCAATCTTAACGCGTACTTACGGTTGCGGTAAAGTTAAGGTACAGCCGCAGTACTATGAATTTGCCGTACCGTTTCCCACTCATACGAAATTCACTCTAACAGCATATGTAGATATGCAGCTGAAATTTTTTATTAATAGAAAAGGGAGTGCTCACTTTTCTTCATGTTTGCGATACTCTATCAAAATTTAGAAAAACGATAAACGATGGTGGTATCATTTTCAGAAGTTGTGCGTGTATATCGTGTGGATTACCAGTAGATTAATGGAGCGGGGTCAGTTAGTAATCAATAAGAGTCCTTTGCTAAGAAAGGGATTTGGTTCTTAACCACGCTTTATCCTCAGTATTCAACGATTTCCTAGGGGTAAATTTATTATAAACTAGATGACAATAAGATTGTACTTTATTGTGAATAATAATGTATGCAAACAAAGTTCTCTCAAACAAATTTAGGTTTCAGAATATTTTACGCTAACCAGATTTAAAGTAAGTGAAAAAATGAAAAAGGAAAGAAAAATAAGATTAAAAGAATAAAGCCGTGACTGAGGCAATCTTGGAAAGACGCATAAATTTCGCCTACAGCATTTTTTCTGATACGAGAGATAATTGAATAAGTTAAACTTAACATACATGTCGAAATATATGGACTCGCTGGTGATAAAGTATAAGTCAAGAAGTGATCACAAAACTAAATTGTCTCAGGGGTTGCACTTGATTTTTGGGATGGGAAGTCTGAAACACTTAATTCATATTCAAATAATCTTTGAAATTTTTTGCCTAAGGACAAACAACGATCAAATTGCACATATTACTAAAGCAACCTTGAATATGAAATAATAATAATAATAATTAATGGCATCGGCGTTGAAAACTCAAAATGGCATATTGGTTGAGATGTTTGTTGTAAGCTGTCATCGCCTGTGTTTGGTAAAATACCATTGTCACTTGAGACGTCTTGAATATTCCGTCGCGCGTTGCTTCACAAGTGAGTTATTACACTCGAGCAAGCTGTTGTCAAGCAGTGTAATATCATGAAATGTAGTTCTGTCGGCGTTCCGTCAAAATGTTACCTCTTCCATCTCGGTTGACTAGTGCAATCAGCCTCCACTCTTTAAAGTTCAACGAATCTCTAGATATTAACCGATCTACGAATATTTGACATGAACTATATAATTAAAGCAAAAATAAATGATTCAGTAGCAGATTTTTCATCTACAAAACACACGTGACCCTTAGGTAACGCACGTATAATCATCGGGACTCAGAGACACACGCATTTGCAGACGATAGTAATAATTTGGCATCCTGCTCTACATCCATGCCCTAAAGCATCAGATTAGCGAAACTGGTCGTCAAGAAGAAACGAAAATGGTACGTAGGTAGACATAATCAATCAAACGAACAAGCGAATTAATGAAATTGGTTCTGGTGTTTTATTTAAAATTATGTTTATTTTGCTAGTATGGCTTCATCCACTGTGCCTTGGCTGATCTTGTCATCGGCAAGTTCGGCGAAGAAGTCTGGAGAAAGATAGTGTACGTATTAAGTTCCTTTATTCTCAAACAGTAATTTTGAGGATGTTCTTTTCTTGGCGATTTGAAGTAAAGTGGTTTCTTAGGTGTCGCATCAATTGTTGACATTTGTGTTTTGTCAACCGCAGCGCCAAGGCAGGAGTTGAACTTGATGGTGGCTCGTATTTGATTCACAAGATCTATGATGACCAAGAAACGCTGAATTTAGTAGCATCTGCTTGCGAGACTCTTGGTAAGGCTGATCCTAGAATTTCTACCGATAGTATTTCTATAATAGTATTTGTATTAGTGTCAAGTCTCTGTCACTTAGTATTCGTTCATGAATGTTTGCTATCTTTCTGTTCAGGACTAGAACTCAACGCTGTTTTGGAAGTCTTTGGAGCGCACTTTCTGGAATACTGCGTACAGTCTGGATATGATCGCATATTGCGAGTTCTCGGTCGTAATTTGCGGGACTTCCTATGCAATCTGGACGCGCTTCACGATCATCTGCAATCCATTTACCCAGGCATGGAAGCACCGTCCTTCAGATGTACGGAGACAGATGACGGGACTTTGTTGTTGCACTATTATTCCAAACGTCCTGGACTTTCTTACATTGTCATTGGGCTTGTCAAGGCGATCGCTAAGCAGCTGTTGGATACAGAAATGACATGCGACATTCATCAGGATGTAGATGAAAATAATGACCATGTTACGTTCGCTATTCGAGAAGTTGAATCAAAAAGTCCTACAGCATCAAAGCTTGGTTTGCAAACTTTTGACATGGTAGGTCATGCAGCCAAAGAAGGACAAGCGAAGGATGTACCTTCTACACGAAAACCAAATGAGAAACGCGGAGAAAGCATGAGTTTGCTATCCTTTTGCAAGGCTTTTCCATTTCATGTTATGTTTGATCGCAAGCTGCAAATTAAACAAGCTGGTCTATCGCTCATGCGTCTCATCAAATATAAGCCACAGAAAACCCTGGTGTTTACGGACGTTTTTGATCTTGCACGGCCGCGTATGGATTTTAGTTTTGAGGCTGTAATATCACATATTAATACGGTCTTCATAGTGACCACGAAACCAGGAGTTATCAGCTTGCCTTTAATTGACGGTCCCACATCGGAGGCCACAGAGGATGTTAAAGAATCATTACGGCTCAAGGGGCAGATGTTGTATATCCCTGAATCTGATTGCCTGCTCTTCCTGTGCTCACCGCGCGTTGCTAACTTGGATTCCTTTAGAAGAAAGAAACTCTACTTCAGCGATATCCCTATCCACGATGCTACCCGGGACCTTGTCTTCATGACTCACGCTCGGCGAGCAGAAAGAGAGTTAGTGGAAAAGCTAGAGGAGACGAGTAACAATTTGAGAAAGATTGAGAGTAAGTTAATTGATCATAAAAAGAAAACCGATGACCTTCTCCATTCCATTTTGCCAAAAGAGGTTGCTGCAAAGCTGAGGTTAAATCAACCCGTGCCTGCAGAGAGCTATAAGGTGGTAACCATTTTATTTAGCGACATAGTGGGTTTCACTGCACTCTGTTCCAATGATAAAGTTGTCCCTATGGACATCGTCAAGTTGCTGAACAAACTCTACACATATTTCGATATGCTTTCGGGAATGAATGATGTTTATAAGGTAAGAAAGTTCAAGAGGTGTTGTGAGTAACACTGGCTTTATACTTGACCCCCGATGTGCATGCTCCTCATATTTCCGTCTATTTTCTATTTATGTTCATAACAATAATATTTTATCTATGAAGTATGAGGACGTGACAAGGATTATTAAGGTTAAGTATTCTAACACCGAAGCACCTTTAAAACACTTTTCTCTTAACCAATAAGATTATTGCAGAACTTCTTCAATGCTTGATGACGGATTTTTCTCTAGACAGAATTTAGCCATTTCAACAGTCTTTATTATTTCAATCAATATTATCTTTATATATTAGTTATCAATTTTGTTAGATAGCGATTTCTTTTCCAAATACTCTAGATATACCTGACCTAAAAAAATAGAATTGATCTTCAAATCCTCTTAACATAAATCTGTGGTAATGTAATTTTGTGGCCCAAGTTACTGATCCATCGATGAGGCCGGTAAATCTAAGGGCACAATATTATTCATCGATATCTACGCCGGATTGAATCCTAGTGATAATTAAGACTGTTGATTCAACGGTGTTGCCGGAATAATACGAAAAACATCTGCCCATTAGTTTTGCCCAAGTAATCGTAAGAAAGAATACTCGTAGTTAGTAGTGCATGGGACTAATGATATTCTATTATGTTTGGGCTTATAATCAAGAGTTTTTAACAATATACCCCTTAGAAACAATTAAGATAACGTCAAATGATAAGGAAAAAGTCGCTTTTTCAGTGCTAAGAAAATTTATTTGCACAAGGCGAAAATGTTAAGGGTTTTTTTTTAATGGAAAATATAACCTGCTAATGTTCTGAACTTTAAGAAGTAAATACTAGACTAGAAATTATAATGAATTCCACTTGAGAATAGAGAAAGCCTATCTTATTATCAAAATTACCATTTGTGCGTCTCAAATAAAAGGAAATTTTAACAAAGAAAAAATGATTTTAAAATAATGAACCAGGAAAGAAATATGAGAATGAAAAGGACATTGAAGTAAGAAAATAAGACATGGAAAAAAGTAGAAAAACAATATTTACTATCTTTATTTTACTACTACTGAAATATTATAGCGTCGTGACTGCATTATCTGATACGGCAACGCTTCGCGGTCTATTCATTTTTTCCGTAATCAAGATTTGTAGAATACAACTACTACTCGAGCACTATTAAAGCGATCTTCACCGACTTCCAGCGTTGAATGATCGTAAGATTAAAAAGAATGAGTGTTGTTTAATTGTCTTGTTTAATTATGATCATTGTTTAGCCGGGTATTCTCCCCACCAAATGGGTTTTCCCAAAGATTAAAAATATAATATTTTTTTAAAAAGTTAAAACTAACAGGAAAAATAATTAGAAATAAATATAAAAAGTTATTTTTGTGAGCGCGGATGAGACGGATATGATAAGAAACACGAGTTACTGGTCATTATAGACGGATTCAAATAAGCCGGCTTGGTCATCAAGTTTTCCCGGTATTTCTGAACACACTGACCTGACCAATTTTACTATCACTGAATCGGATGTTCTTTCCTTGTTCAGCAATTAGAAATCTTCCAAAAAAGAAAGTCCTTAAACAACTGAAATGGGAAAAGCACTCAGAACGTTGTTCAGGTCTATTGTTGTTGCTGTTTTTCATTTGGCACAAACCATGTACCAATTTTTCCCGGAGCAAGAATTATAACTAGCCTATTAAAATTAATTGGCTCATCACCCAAGTCAGTGCCATGGGAGATGGCTTTGTTCTGTTAAAGAGATTTTCATATGGGACATTTTTATTGCAATTATCTCAGCACTTAAAACGAATTAGGCCTAAGGTAAACACTTCTAGAGCCATCATAATTCTAAAGGATCATTTTTGTCTCTTTTCGACTTAACGCCTTCTCAAGGCAGATAAATTTGAAGACCATTTTGTTTTTTTAAATTTCCTTTGGACTAAATCAATTTCAATTTAGTGAGCTTTTTATATTAAACTCGAGTTTATGGGCAATCCATGGTGAGCTTATTTTGTCATTTACTCAATTACTCGAGCAAGAGCTTTTCTTGTCGAACTCGGCAAACTTTGATCTATGTCTAATCGCTTTTTTAATTAAGGGTCTTTTTATGGGAACTACTTGCCGAATGTTATTTCTGATATGAGAAACGATACTACAGGCTACTGCATTGAATAGAACTGCTCTCGATAAGTCGGACAAAAAAGCCTTGAAGGTACAAATGTACTGATATTCTAACAAGGGATGACAGGAGGATGCACAGTTATGCTCATTTTCTTGTTATATTCTTCGTTAAACATCATCGGCTTATATACTTTAGGCCTTGATGGGTCCTAATTAGTTGGGATAGCAGGCTCAAAAATTAAACATTTATGACAATTACGGTTCATCTACTCAATAATGAGATATAAAGCTTGTGGCAATAATGGTCCTTAAGGAAGAAAAGCATCCTCATTCTGTCTGATATCCTGATGATAATTAACGGTAACTTCTGAGCCCTTTAACCTTCCTTCACCCGGTTGGCACGATGGCGTTCTAATATCATGTAATCTTTTAAAAAGATTCGTTTAAAAAGCTAAATTAACAGTTGATGATTATGTAAAAAGCTCTTATTTCACTTGAAATGAGAAGCTAATCTTATCAACAGCAATTTGATGATATATATTTTTATAGTCTGGTTACACTGTACCTGTTCCTTATCTTAAACGATTTAGTTATTTTGAGCCTTGCACTGACTTAAAGTCTTAGGATAATCCCATTTTATTTTTCCAAAGTTCAAAGCAAGCCTGGTACCAGAGTCGCACCGAATAGGCTTGTGGGAAAGAATTGAAAGACGGAATAAAAAAGCCTTACTAGTTTAGTTCTTTTTAGACAATTTGGTAATATTATCCATGACATCGCAGCACGATATGAAGGAAAGATCGCGATCTCTGACCTTCGTAAACTCGAAAAGGTTTCGATCAAGGCAAAGAAAAAAGCAGATTTGTTCCAGTCTTTCTTCGGAACTGTCAGTCATTTAATGTCTTACCGAAGTTCGTTTGTTTCCGGCTACCTAATACCTGCCCACAAGACGTAAAACCCATACGGAAACGGCTACTGAGATGGTAGTCGTACTAAAACATGTCTTATCTTAAAACCGTTGTCCTTTTTCTTAAAATAAAAAAACCCTTCCAACACAAGTCCGTACATTCAAATAAACTGATTCCTTAGCTGTGTTTCCTACTTTAAAAATGCAAATTAAAGGTTGTTCAACGAGATCACGAATTACATCCCATATAGAGTAGGAAATGAGAAAACACTGAAAAACTACGCTTGTGCAATCATTCGTATGATCTCTGACCAAACTGCACACTCAGTTCTTCCATTATAGTAAATAGTTTGTTATCGAACTATACTGATAGGGACTATACTTTTTCTGAATATTATGTGGCAACTTCTTCCCTGTACAGAAAACTTTCCATATAGCACCTTTCTATATAATACATTACATTGGGACTTGTTATTTTTTGCTTTCGCCGTGTTGAGTTCTTGCCTTAGAATAGTGACACAGCATTTTGCACCTCAATTCTCCTCAGGCCTCCTCCTCTGATGAACCGCAGGAAAATATCTCACTCCTTTTCATTTTAGTCCATTTTTGAAACTGTCGTAGCAGAAGAAGCGGGATCGAATTTCCCGCTGAAAATCCACTATAAGAGCAACACACAGTGTCTGATTCTGACTCTTGTTAAAGGTCAAGTATGCAAAGAGCCTTAAAATAAAACTAATGATAATCCTTATCTCATTCAGTCAATCGAGACTAAGAATAGCTTGCTTTCCTAAAATAACGTAAGATACTAGTTATATAACTGTCAGTTACAAGAGCTGGGAAACGAGTCTGATGTACAGACGGGGTTCGTTGGAATGGAAAGGGGGTGTATGTACGAGTGATTCTTTATATGGCAACAGTTGTGACGTTTGCTTCAGATGGGCCAAATGAATGACCTTCCAAAAATCTCTGCAAATTGAAAGCTTTGCCACGTTAATTCAGAATTCTTCTCGAACAATCCAGTTATACCTGGGCAAGGGTTAACAAGGGCTACTACTTTGGCATAATCTAAATGTGTCCTTTAACCGTACTGACACTTTGACACTTGTTCTTAAAGACCCCGTTACACTGTGCAATCTTCTCAGCAACTTGTCTCGCAATGCTTGAAAATGTAGCGTTGCAGGTTGACGAGGTGAGGTGTTACACTGCAACGCGATCTCAGCAACTTGCAACGATTTTTCGCCGAGGTAGGCTGGGGAGAGCTCATAACAGCCCCATATTGGATGATTACGAAGATGTGCGCATGCGTTCTTGAAAAATAAGGCGTGAAAATTGCGAGAAAAGTTTCTGGAAGGGTGATACACTGTGCAACGGCGTTGCAAGTTGCTGCATTCCGTTGCGAAAAGTAGAACTGAGTTCTACTTCGTGCAACGCTGCGCGCAACAAAAAACATTGCGAGACAACCCCTGTTACACTGTGCAATTCTCCAGCAACTTGTCTCGCAACGGCTTTGCGAGACAAGTTGCTGAGAAAATTGCACAGTGTAACAGGGCTTTATTAGATGGTTGTTCTTAAGAGAAGGCGTTTTTTATGCTCCAGAGATCTGTCGAAATGTCTCTATCTTTTAATACCAGTGAGGTTTTGGAGGTCGATTTAAATACTCTTTTCTTTTTATCGCAGTGCGCTATTTCACAGTTGCATCTATTTTAATATCTATGTAATTTTTGATAACGCTGTTGTAATTTTATTGGAAACTGCAGCTTGAGAATTTCTCTCTACTTAACCATAATCCTCATGGGCCTTAGTTCTTACCTCTCATATATAGGCAGCACTGCGAATATGTAATAATTAAAGAGACAGTATGTAAGTTTCCTTTCTTTTTCTCTTTTTTTCCCCTTTCCCATTTTCTTCCTTTTTTATGTGATTCAGAATGCAAAGGTGTACTGCGCAAGCTACTTTTTAGTGTTTACTGTTTTACAGGTTCATCAGAAATTATTACTGACTCAATGAAATAAATATTTTTAAGGCAAACCCACCACAGAAAAGTAGGAAAGATGAGATGATCTGAATTTCATGTTTGTATTGTTAGGTAGAGACGATTGGAGATGCCTACATGGTTGTTGGTGGCCTTCCGCACCCTTGTGAGGATCACGCAGATAAGGTGGTAAATATGGGTTGCAGTATGATGGAAGCAACGGAGGCCGTGCATTCCCCAGTCGACAAAAACCCAATCAAGGTAATATTATACGCTTAATCAAATTTGAATAGTCTAAAGTGAAGAGAATGTTTATAGAGACTGTATTCCATTCACAGGATGCCATTATTTCATTTTCTTACTCTAAAAATTTACAGAAATTTATTACATAGCTAAATGCTTTTAGAAGCATTTATCTCACTTGTAATATGACATCTTCGGATACCTTTGAACGCGGTGCATTTGTTTGGAGTTAAAGACCCATACTGCATCGTATATAGGGGTTATTGGTCGAGTTCTTTTTACGTGTTTGTATGGACCGAGCCCGTAGGGCGAAAAAAGAATGAGAGCAATATCTCCCCATCGGGACCGAACAACTTGGTCAATAAGTTGTTTATTATAGGCATGGCAAACAAATTATCGAAAACAGTCCGTGTCTTTTGCGGAGAGGTCCGAATGAAAAATCCGGACCTCTCAGCAACCAATGAAATTGTTCCATTTCGGCCTGCTATATAATAAATCACAGTACAACCGTGCGTCCATTAACACTTCTGAGGGTCCTATCCTATCCCCTCTCTCTTGGAGCCACACTGTACCGATCGGAGCGAGTTTCATGATTGGTTTAATAAACAATAGATTGGCATTCCAAACAATAGAACTAAACCTGGCCTAACAAACCAGCTGAGCGGAAATGATTTTCAAAACAGAGAGTGAGGGCCGCAAATGAATTTTGACCAACACTGCTTTCCGCAGCTAGTTGTTTGCTCAGCTGGAAAGCGGTACTGTACTAAGGGAGCAATAAAAAAGCAGCTTTGCAGCTTTCGATTGTTACTGTATTACTACTCTTTTGTTTATGAACTTAGTCACAGCGATTTATCTGTTTATAGATCCGTATAGGAATCCACACGGGTCCTGTAATGGCGGGAGTGGTCGGCAAGAAGATGCCTCGTTACTGTCTCTTTGGAAGCACCGTAACTTTGGCAAACAAGATGGAGTCGGGTTCTCAACCAGGCCGCATTAATATAAGCATCGACACAAAAAAGTAAGTAAAAATACGAATTTTATCATAATTTTTTTATAGATGACGTAACATGATACATCGATATCCGGATTAAAGCGGTCTTCTCACTGAAAAAACTTGCATTACGCATGTGACCTTGGACACTGAGTTTTCTTGCGCTGAGATGAAATAACTTCCATCCGAAAATGTACATACGGTAATTTTTTCCCATATCAAGCTTTTGCCTTAACATCAGTGTCGTTTTTTCTCGAGTGCTTTCTACTTCCATATAAGGAAATTCACATATTTGGAATCCTGATAGTTTTTCTTCGCAAAAACTCGGTTTTTGTACAAAATTTCGACAAACTTTACAGTAACTGAAGTGAAAGACTAATAACTGAGTCAGCCATCTTTGTTTTGTCACGGTAAGAGGACTGGTACATTTACACAGGAACCCCGCTACAGCTACCCACAGAAAGCCCATAAACGACACTGAAAGTTTGATATGCCTCACATATCCATTTTTCTCAGGATGCAGACATTCTTTTTTGAAATGATCAAAAAGACCCATGTCCACAATGTGATGCAGAAAAGGCGAGCAAGTTAGCCTTTTTGAAAGTGAATGACTGCAATCATTGATTCATTTTATTGCTTTTTTGTTATTGATAGACTTCTTGATCATAATGACTTCACGTTCGAACCTAATACAGTGGTTGCCAACCCTCTTTTGTGCTTTTTTGTCAAGAGAAGTGCAATGGCAGCGAGACGAACGTCTCTTACGGACATCAAATCTTCGGTTGTGCCCAACAGCATTTGTATGTTTCGATCGCCCATGGGTTCACCTACTAACTCGCCTACACCACGCAGGCGCGCGAGCTCTGTCGAGCCTGTGGTACAGTGCAAAGAGACTGAAAAACCATTCCCAGCTTGCCCAATGAAAAGGCGGACTACAATTCATAAAATGCCCCCAAGAATCAACAAACAAGAAAACGGTTTGGCTACGACTCCAGAGTTGGAGTATGCTCCTGATGGTATGGAATTCAATATCGATGACTCGGCTGTCGTAGATATGGACACTGATAAACTGGTAGCGCTCATGGGTTTACAGGGTGGTAAGATCGATGCCATGAAAGTCCAAAACGACTGTGGCCAAGTCAACTCGCACTGAGAAACTGTGAAGATACGATGTAATTCAATTTCCTGAACACCTGCCTGTTTGAGAAATAACTTACTGTTGTAAACTCAATGTTCATTTCCGTAAAGGAATCAACTGTCAGTCTAATTAATGAGATTGCCTCAGTCCAATAAACACTTGTCTTCAAAGAGAACAACCAATAAACGATCTCGCATGAACCGCAGTCAAAGCCTTAAAGACTAGGTAACCAAAACCAAAGCATATTTCATAACCATAAGAATCTGCAATCTGAAACTGAGACATTATTAAAACACTTTTGTATATGACTTTCTAAACAGCGCTTACTATCAGTATGGCGCCAAGTCTTTGCTTGAAATATTTTTACATTAAAGATGTATTTCAGTAACATTTACCCAGTCCCCACTGACGTATCCTGTACTAAGAACCCTGCATGGTCTGTTTGACCGGGAGAAGGGGCTGAATGGAGGAGAATTATCATGTTATCTATCATGTTATTTTATCTTAATGCTTTTGTATATCATGAGTGTTTCATCTATGTACAAATAAATAATCCTCTGACTGTTGTCTGACTTATTTAGCCTCGAAGATAGGTTGACATGTGTACCTAATAAAAAAATCCGTTTCTGCATGAAAAAAGATGTACCGTAATACTGATGATGATATTAAAGATACGGTTATATACGAGGAACAAAACCGCGCAACAACGTAGAGTTGCAAGTTGCAAAACAATGTATTACCACTCTCCGCGCGTAAAATTATACCTTGAGAAGAGTATAAATAGCTTCTCCTTTGTGCAAGAAGAAGAAGAAGAAAAAAAAAAACCTGTTGTGCGCAGTGGTAATACGAATAACATTTGTTTTGCAGTCTGTCGCTCGTATTACTGCACTCTACTTAGAGGTTTTGCATGACCATTTGACGCCAGTCATATTTGCAAAACTACAGAACCTCTATCGAATTATCTTTTTTTTCTCGCGGCATAAAATATTATTTTTCCGGTAATCCTACATAGGCCTTTTCAAACAAGATGCATTGTGGCTTAGCTTCGGTACGACCAAAACTATATAAAGCATGATAAATAATAGATGTTTGTACCAAAGCTAGATCACAATGCACCATGTCCGCTTACTCAGAAAAGACCTATGGTATTGTCAACCGATTGTGCAAAACCTTTTTTGCCGTGTTCCGGCGACTTCATCTTATTTAGGAAAACTATTATTCTGTAATCTAAAAAAAGACAAAATGCTTTACTCTCCATTTCTTTGAAATAATCGAAAAAATATGAATATGTTTAACGTCGGAAAGTACGAGGGCTAGGAAACGAAGTGGCAGCATCGACGGTAGCGCAAAAGCTTTTGCAAGGATTATGCAGTCCATTTCCTTAAGAACAGCGGTTGAAACCAGAAAACAAAACAAAACAAAAACATACAAAACATCATCATCATCTTTTCCCATTAGGCGCGTTTGCGGCCTTAGGGCGCTTCTATCTGGATAGGTTGTGAAATCTTTCCTCCAGCAGTCGCATGAAGTCCGATGTCTTCATCATCATTCTCCTTGCCTGTTGGGTGTCTATATCAAGCAGGGATTCTATCCTAGTCCATACTGTCCTAGATGTTCTTCTATCAAACAGAATCTGTTTCTGAAGTGCACTATTTTTCATTCTGCATATGCGAGCAATGTACTTAAGATGCTGGAGGTAGCAGAAGTTCCGGAACAACAACAACACTGAACAACAACAACAACAAGAGAAACAAGAGAAACCAACAAACAAATAAACAAACAATGCCAACAAAATGTGAAACGAAATGGAGCAAACATAATTAATCAATGATGAAATAAAGACATCATCACAGCTTTTAAAAACTAGTCGGAAAACTCGCAAACCCAAAGAAGCACTTGAAGATAACTTTAGCGCATTACTTTAACACCCTGCAGCGTAGTGGTTCGGAAACATTGTCCTCCGTTAATCGCCGCTTCCTTCGAGGGATCTCCGTCCAGGAAAAAGGAATCGAAAAGGTGTTAGACTGACTTGTGACCAATTTGTGTGTTAAATGGCTCAACGAGTTCATATTCTAAAGAAAATGGTAATGTAATAACACTGAGGGAAATAATTGCATTTTTTAATTATTATTATGGCAGTCTATACATCTAAATGCCTTGGCATAACAAAATCTCTCCAGTTGGGCGGAAAACCGTAACCAACTGAGGGAACTCCTAAATCCTAAATCCTAAAAATAAAATAAAAATAAAAAAAGTATATAAACGTGATAACTTATCTACAACATAAATCTACTATGGGCTAAATCAAAACGAAAATAAAATTAATTGTCAATAATTATCACATTGTTCATTTTACTTCATGCTGCAAGTCTCTCAGCTCTTCTTCTCTAACACACTATCTTGAAACATCGAGTAATGTTCAGGCTACTAGACAAGATTGACTTCTGCACCTTTCTCAGAATGTTTTTCGCTCGATCTTTTCAAAACAGTTCTTTCATTCTACGACCAAGATCCTTTGAATACCCTCCAAGGACATCAATAACGATGCTGACTTGCTGGATCTCGTATTCCGGGTACTGTTTCTTGATTTCCCAGCGTAGCGGTGCATACTTCAGTGTTTTTTCCTATTCTTTCTTGTCCCTATTTTCTACTCTTTATCCTCAACTCTTGCATCAATTCTATTTGCCCTGACTTCAGTGTTGTCCGCATATACTTGAACATCCCAATACGCCGTAGCTCTGTTGTTCTCGTAATGTGGTTTGGGTTGTGTTTGTGAGAACCACGGAGGATTTGACTCAATTAAGTCAAAATCTTTTAGTAGCTCAAAAAAAAAAAAAAGAAAAAAAAAAAAAAGAGCTCTGCGTTATGTCTGCCAAGATACTTCGTTTGTGCCAGTGCACTACATCCTGCTAGTATATGCGGCATACTTTCTGGGGCTTTCCCGCACAATCTACAAATTAAGCCTTCATTGCCATTTGTTCCCGTTTTCTTCTGATGGTAAATTTTATGGGAAGGAGTTGTTGGTATAGCTCCTCTAAGCCAGCCACTGTATGCGAAGCATTCATTTAGATCTTGACTTTCGTCGTCCCATCTGGCCGAGGTGATCTTTCCCTACCACTTTTGTTCAGTAATCTCTGTCTGTAACTTTTGATGGACGGACTTCTTCAGCTCTTCCTTAATCTTCTTCTCTGGTATCTCTTCACCCACTTCTGTGTAACATGCTGGTTTAGGATGGCTTGGTTCTAAATTAAGACAATCCTTGCGCAAATTTTGTTGCATCTTTCAACAACGAATGACGACCCTTTTCTGTTGAACATTCTTCCCACTTCCTTACCAGCTCCATCGTAGAATCTGTTGTCCTGTATAGCTTTAATGCCGCTTTCATCTTCGCCACTTTATACACTGATTTAAAACCTCTTCCTCCCCTTTCTCTTGGCAGATACAACAGTGCAGACGATCCTGCTGGGTGCTTTCCACCATGATCTTTCTCGCTTCACGGTCTATTCATTGCAATTCGTTGATTGGCCAGCGCTGCGACCACATCAGGTAACTGTGCACCGGAAGTGCATATTGATTTGAGGTAGCAACCCGATGAGCATCTGATCTTATTATTATTATCATCATTATTATTATTATTATCATCATCATTATTATTATTACTATTATTATTATATTATTATTATTATTATTATCATCATCATCATCATTATTATTATTATATCCGCAAATGGCTAGAACTTCCTGTGTGTGGTACACTCAGTAACGTTTTTCTCCCTTGCAACAAATTTGGCTT
>WUAP02011681.1:0-19893 GCA_015163945.2 Stichodactyla helianthus | reverse complement strand
ATTATTACAGTGTTTTAACTTATGTATCATTTGAAAGTATTGGTTTTATTATTGAAGACCGATATGAGCTGAAAGAGCTTGTAAATCCATTATCGTATTTTTGTCTGAAAAAGATGGCCGAAAGCCCCATCTTTGAAAAATCATATCTTCTAAACGAATTCCCTGACCCCCATTTTTTATTTCATTTTTCTACTCTAGTACTCAAAATTAATATTTGTGCCAAGTTTAAACAAAATTTTTCGGCAAAAAATTGCACGATCGCATTACCTTAACACATGTGTGACTTAGTGTCTAAGCACGTACGTGAACACCTTTGCTAAAGAGAAAAACAGCATTTTGCCCTTGGTGGGAATCGAACTTTCCTATGGTCCGATATTTTAACCACTACACCACAAGGACCAACCACGCTGGTAACATAGCCAGAAAATGTACTGTATGTGACAACTGCACGAATCCCATTTCGTTATTTTCTGTATCTCAAAGCTTTATTGTCAATAAAGTTTCAAATCAAAACAACTTTCCCAGACGTTTATGGAAGTGTTTTGCAGTGATAGCTCTTAAGTGTCAGTTGTCAATCCTGAACCGACTACTTCACAAACGTCTAAGTCCTGCTTAAATGTCTTGTGTCAACTCCTAATTGGAGGTCGCAAACTTTGTATGCCCGGTACAGGGTTCGCGGTTACTCGACACTTTTGCATTTCAAATTCTAAGAAAAATTAACTTCGCTTACAGTTTTAATAAACAATTCTATTCCTAGTAAAAGTTAATACTTCCCTAGCTCTACCTTTAAGCCTATAACTGTCGTGAAAACGCTTTGTATAACAAGGAAATCGAGTCGAGATTGCTAAGTATTCAGTAAGTATGCCATGACAAGCACGAAATATTACTCTGAAATTCAACTTCAACAACAAAGGCTTTATCTTTACGAACGGAAAACAAAAGAATTAAGTAAATATTTAAACTCGCTTTCAGAAGAGTAAACAAACTTTAAAAAGTTTGCATGAAATTCTCAAAAAAAAATTAGTGACGATTTCAAGCGATTAAATTAAGTTTGAATGGAAGGAATTCTTAAATAAATGAGATATAAGCGTGAGCCACAGTTTTTATATCGTTAGCAATTACAGATAATCAACGAACAGTCAACAACCATTTTAATCCAATATTCAAACAACATCCCGAACGAAAAAAGCTAAACCAGGGGGCGCGGAATTGAAACCCTTGTATGACTGATGTCCATCTCGGACCAATCTAATCAAAACTTTGTTTGTTTAAGAAGGTCTTTTGTGTACAAAAGTTGATTTTTTCCCCTGTCTTTGAAGACAGGTTTGATCGATAGCTGAGATCAAATTTCAAATTTCAACAATAGCGTAAGTTGTTTAAGTACGCCAATTAGCACTTATACTTCTACGGAGATATGAAGTGTGGAGGTCTTGTATTGGATTTTCTCCGAAGCGCTGTGAATCGCGGGATGTCCACTAAAATGGCTACCGAATAGTTAAAAACGGCTAAAAATGTATTAATTTATCTTTGGGGTACGGAATCTTTAGTCTGGATTTAATAAAACAGTGTTTTCATTTACATGATTAAAGGCTTTAGATTATGTCTCCCCCATGAATTTTGGCTGTACAGGAATCTTAGACAGCCGAATCAAAAACTCCAAAATAAACAGCCGGAAGGCCTCTTTATCAAAAATATGCGAAGTGCGGCAAAATATATCCTATCTAACGTGAAAACATCACTTGATCTTAACACTTTATAGAGCTGTCAGAAGAGATTTAGAGCTGTTAATTAACTCTTCGTAACAGCCACTCAGCCGAAAAGACTCCCTTAGGAATTCGTGGTTAACAGCCAGAGAATACCATTGGAGGGTTTTTAATCCTGTAACTTTAGCCTAACAGTGGAGTGGATAAGAATCTGTCGACAACTACTCTATACACGTGCAAATTACTGTAAAGAATACCTGAGACGTCAGCATCACAGGCGACCCCTCGCTAAAGAGGACTAGAAGACTTCACCTTTTTCGAGAAAGCAACTTTCGACTTTAGACTCTACTCAAGTTACCTTGACCGGCTCGAGAGCGCTAAATTGTTGGGCCACACAGAAAATACAGAGCCAAGACTACAAAGATCATGATGATGAGAAACAAGGACAAGGATACCAAATACACTAAGCTATTCGTCGGTGGAATTCCGTATAAATCTGATGACGACGCGCTTCGAAATTTTTTCACCCAGTTCGGAGAAATCGATGAAGCAGTTGTAATCAAGGATCGCACAACGAACAAGTCCAAAGGATACGGCTTTGTGAGTATTCTAAAACCCTTACAAAACTCTCTAAAGAGTTATTTGTAAACCCATTAAAGGCATACGGTGCCAAGGCTCTATTTTCGTGATCTTTAATACTTTATTTCTGGGTTCAATTTTCGTGGCAGGTAACGATGGTTACGACAGACGCTGCCGAGCTTGCCTGTAGGAATCGACATCCCATCATCGATGGTAGACAAGCGAACGTTAATCTCGCATACTTGGGAGCCAAACCAAAACCCCCTAAGAGTAAGTCCACGCTATTTTCCTTCTCCTGGTTCAATATATTTAATTTTTGATGCAATTATCCTCCCTTTAGAATAACCAAAAACTCTGTACTAATTATACCCTGCCTTCTCGTGACATGTTAAGTCAATATTCTCTGTTATGACTAAGCTGGCATCTTGTTGTTTTTTGCCCCAGTTCCTGGTAAATTGAATTCAACAAGTCCAACATATTCTGGTGCCTTCCAACCGGGCTGCGCAATGGGGTAAGGATAAATTATATTAAACCAATTGCGGATGAGATCTTCTTGTCATTCCTGTGAACTTAATGGCCTGTCAAACTTCTTGTAGTTGGTTGTAAATTGAATCAAAAAAAAAAATCGCCCCAAAATCTGAATTGTTATTTATTTAAAAAGCTAAAACACAGTAGACACGTCTGTTGCTAAGATATGAGTCGAGAATGCGACAAACTCCTTTAAAAAAATACAGGTTGAGCTGTTATTTTGGCGTCTGGGAAGTTATTTTCATAGTTCAAGATAAGAGTTAGTTTGTTTGAAAGTTCCAAGTACGAAAAATACCAAACAATCCACGAAAACTAACCCTTTGTTCTAAACAAATCCATGATACTCAATTCACGGGTAATTTTATAGTCAAGTTGTGTGTGTTCCGAGTAAATAGAAATAAAATATAAACAAATAGTTAATATGTTGGAGAGAATGTTCTCTTCGATTTATTCCCGGCATTTTTGATGCGATTGCAAGTTCACTTGCGGGTTGCGTTTAATTACAAATGTATTCTTTCTCTTGGTAAACTCACAAAGCTGTGACGACCGCAAAAGAAGACAAAAGAAAAGTCGTTAGTACAAAGTAAAGATCTTAGACGCTAAATCCAATGCAAAATCATTAATATTTCACGAGTTGAAAGCAATTTTCGCGACAAGTTTCCCAAACGGCGGTAAGTCGAGCCGTTATGTCATCGATTTTTGTAAGAACTGTGACGAAGTGAACTTGAAATTTTATCCCAGACATCCAATTTTTTTTTGTCATTATCATTGACAACAAACATTGGAGTATCGTAAATATCCTTTTAATGTTGACTTGTTATGATTTTTGCTTTTGTGTAAGTGTATTATCGAGAAAAACTTGTTGCACAATAGCTTAAACAATCAATTCTGAAAAACATGTCGAAAAAAATGCGAAATTCGCATCAGAAAAAAGGAGAAATACTCTCGAAAACGTTTCTTTAACTTTATTCTAACATTCTTTCTCGAATTCTAACAGTTGGTTGACCTTAAGAGTGATATATTATTCCGTTTTTTTTTTGGTCGTTGCTAATTTGTAGTAGTTTATTTTTTTTGTTTCATGATATATGAACCGTGAATGAATGAGTTTTGTTCATTAACCAAAATCCTTGTTCTTTTGTAGACCTTCGCCACACTATGCATTTGCGCCACCGGCACCGATATATTCCCCGCCTCAAGGACCATCACCTGGCCCTATGAGTCCGTTGTCTGTGATTCCACCACAGTCACCTAACGGTCAACTTGGCCCAGTACTACCAACAACCTTCCAGCAACCGTGCTACGTCGACTGCAACGGTAATGCAATGATAATGGTGTATCCAGTCTACGAACAGCCTTATTATTATCATCCCCCAAATACAACGTACGTCGCTTCACCAACTGCCAACAACAACAACGTCAATCAAGTCTTTACTTTTCCAACCGTAGCGGGCCCTGCTACGCCACCGCTTAGAGCACCACAAGGACAACAATTTTTCCAAGCTCAACCGTTTGAAATGGTCGGGCATCAAGCACCACAGGTGCAGTGATACGCTTTTTAAGCGCATTTTAATGAATCTAATAGGTAAAAATTATAAGAAAACTTCGTATATAAATAGAAAAAAATCTTACGCAAGTACAAGGAGACTCCTAATTCGGTCATCACACGTTGTAGGCAAAGAATTATCGTTAAAACGTAATTTAGACGAACTGCACATATTGATCTATAACGGTAAATAAATCGTAGTAATATTCTATAGGGAAAGTATACAACTATTTCAAAAACGTTGTCGGAGCCAAAAGCGATACAACGTTTTACAACACCAAATAGATTGAGGAACTCTTCTATTTGTGTGTTGAAGACGGACGGACTAGTCGATGATGATGGAGATTCATTAATGTCAGAAAATGACCTATCGCCTATCGCCTTTGGCTTCGACAACTTATTTTTAAAATAGCCTGTATTTATATAACATAATTCACCCATAAAATATAAGAGAAAAAACGTAGCTTTGTTGCACTTTAAAACTAAAAACTCAAAGCACATTTTTAGTTGTTCAATATTCATTTATTGTCCTTGAAACGTAAGTTGATTCAAGATGATTATCGTAGAACATTTTTCTCGATAGTCAGCTAGGCGTTTTTTGGGATATAGGTTACAGGACAGTTATTCCATAACCTGGACTACACTTAACTATCTTCAAGGAATCGGCGTAATAAACCTTTCGATTATAAAATTGCTGAAGTCTAGACTAATGGCATTACTCGGCCAAGAAAAAGCATTTTCTTAAACGAGAATTTCATTATTCTAGATAACAGCACTAACATTAATGGAAGGCGCGCCTTGAAGAGGGTTTTAAATCGATAAATTCCAAACAAAAACATTCTTAATTCATTCGCCTGGTTAAAGAAGGTAGTCCACTTTGATAAGCCTGACAGCTCGCTTTCATCTTAAATGTTCTTTGCAATTCAATTTAATTTAAGTACCATAATGTCTTATTGTATTTAGGAACTACTGGACACGAAAATTTAGTTCCATAATTCCTATACAAACATTGTTTTAGAGATTGATCAAAGCTGTCAATCATATATAAACTAAGATTCATTTTAAATCAAAGACTAGGTCATCCAAAACACCAATGTAAAATATTTATGTCAGAAACTTGGTTTATGGAATAAGATATGTAGAATTTACTTTCAATAATCCTTTTTCTCTTAATAATAGCTAGATAAGAGATTTACCAGAAAAATTTCTTTTAAAAAACTAGCAAAAATCCTTTGCGGACAGTTGTTATAGCAACAGGAAGCTGCCGAAGCTTCAAAACTGAGCATCGCCAAGTTAAGTAAATTAACGACAAACTATACAAAGATAAATTTAATAAAGAAATCTTCATTAGATTGTAACCTTAATAGCTGAGCAGGATACGCAAGCAAATTAGTCCGTAGCTTTTGTACAAACATCGCAATAAAAGTTATTTAAATTGTATATTAAGCACGGCAGTAATAAAACAATCAATAGAAATGGTTTGTTTAGATTGACTAACTGAATTAGGTGTGAATTAGTTCATGTTGTCATGTCTTGCGCGACCAGCGATGTAGCTTAGTAAATTGCCCCAGCTACCGTTTATCTGAAGTCCTGTCACTCGGATCTGTCGAGCCTATTGTTATCACTGTCGCTAGCGACTCCGAAGAGACTTAATGATGTGTGGTTTTTTCTACGAGTTTAATCCTTATGTTATCATGAATTCATGGAAATAGCTTCTTTACTAACTACGAACAGATGAGGAGGCGTGTACTATAGGGCTCGCTAACCACAACTGATAAGTATTCTGAAACTCAGCCGATAGTAACGGGCGATTCATCCTTTATTTGTCAATAAAAAAAATTCCAAGCTTAACGCAACCTAATGAACTTGAATTGACCTAGCAAACATACACCTTAGAGAACATAGAACGCGTTTTTTACAGCCAAAAACAACAAACTAAAACTGCAAGGCTTTTGGGGGATTTTTTTAGAACTTCACCCATTCCAACACGGTCATTTTAGTTCAGGCTATTCCAAAAAAAAAAAACACAGTTATTTTGAATACTGAATATTACTTGCTGTGGAAGTACATCTATTATGGATAAAAACAAAGAACGTTTTCTCTATTTCCACAAAATTTAACCTGGTTTTGACTTTCTCAAGACTGAAGTTATACTCTACTGCTACGGTGAATTGATTTGACATTTGGTTTTCTACGAATAAGGAGGAGTTTGAATTAAATTCCAATTAATGGCTGAGTACTGCCAAATCCCCTATACATTGTTTACACTATGACAAATGAAGATTAGTATCAGCAAATTATTAGGCAGGAACACTAGTCTGGCATTGAATCCTGAAAGGAATTAGTGAAGACTATGTCTAAAGGGCTCTGATTGTTTTTAATTACTTCACATCACGTATTTAGAATACGCCATCTTTTTAGGGCTATTTGTACGGCTGTGGATAGCTTTTCTGACATGTAAAGCCAATGACAATGCAATGCTTTTTTTTTTAACGCTTAAACTTACACCAACGGTTTCAAATGCTCGGGATTTTTTCACGTTTTGTGCGATGAAGTCAAAAATGAACCATGGGTTAAACGGATAATGAAATTATCCGATTCGACTCCAAAATCACTCGATTATCGTTTTTATGATAAAAAAAAAATCCAACTTCGAATGCAAACTAAACAATCTTCAAATACCCTAAAACGTTCTATGGCCATTCAGTAGTATCAAACTAATTTGCAATTTTAAAAAAATACAGCCATAACATGGACTTCATTACCCACGGTAGATACCTTAAGATATTTAAGGCTTTTCAGGGCAGGGGGTAACTTAAAGTTCAAAAGGAAGCATGCGTCTTTGCACGTGCCTATCACCGGGCGGTTTTTCCTCAATTTCTAGAATCCCTTGATACTATTAATACAGGTTTTAGATAAACTATTTACGGATCACTGACTACATATCATTCAACTGCTGTTGCATAATTTGTAAACGTAGTTGTCAAGGAATTCGGAGTTCATAAACAGTGTAGAGTTGATAAATTTGATGATGGAATGGTATTATACTTTCCTTAGAATTCCCTTTGACCGTGGTTTACAATATTTCGTGTTGTGTCAACTTAAAATGACACTCCCATTTTGTATAGTGTATTGACGTAATCATTCGATGAGGTTGCAAACCTTTGGCGAGCTAACGATGAATCTGCGATTTTCTTTTGATTAAAAGCAACAAATGTCTTTTCAATGCCTTTTTTGATGGATGAGCCTTCGACGCTGCGTTCAAACATGGAGATTTTATCCAACAACAAAATTCTGTGTCACGAAGGGGAGGCATTGATGTCTTTTAAATTAGGTTTAAAACATCTTGATTTTCAAAATAAAAAGTACTGAATTTTTTACCAAAATTAGTGAGATTCTTACAGCAAATTTCCTCAAAAATTTTAAATTATGTTTCTGAACTTAGAGTCAGCAACTTTTATCTAAGAATGTCAGACTTCAATAGGTTTGTATGTGCAGAAAAGCAAATATTGGATCAAATGCTCTGACCGAAGGTATTGTACCGCGTCCATAGCAACTGTTGTCAAGAGGACACAAAGGTCAAGTGCACACGAATGATGATTGTGTGATATCTACAAAACTTATTTTGTGGCTAACATTATGTCTACAAACTAAGTAGAAAGAGGAAAGAACAAGAAGAACAACAACAGCAACAGCAGCAACAACAACAACAGCATCAGCATCAGGGAGAAGGAGGAGGAGGAGGAGAAAAAGAAGGAGGAGAAGAAGAAGAAGGAGAAGAAGAAGAAGAAGAAGAAGAAGAAGAAGAAGAAGAAGAAGGAGAAGAAGAAGAAGGAGAAGAAGAAGGAGAAGAAGAAGAAGGAGAAGAAGAAGAAGAAGAAGGAGAAGAAGAAGAAGGAGAAGAAGAAGAAGAAGAAGAAGAAGAAGAAGAAGAAGAAGAAGAAGAAGAAGAAGAAGAAGAAGAAGAAGGAGAAGAAGAAGAAGGAGAAGAAGAAGAAGGAGGAGGAGGAGGAGGAGAAGAAGAAGAAAACGCGGACGACGACGCCAGCCATGCTTTATTTTTGCGGTTTTTGTAAAAATGCACACGCATTGATTGGCCGAAGGGTGCTTGAGGTATCTCTGTTGCACCACAGACCGATTGAACAAGATTTCTCTTTCAGATAACATCAGTAATTTATAAACTAGCGACATATCTCTGGAAAGTTTTGACAATCAACTTCAGGCGCTATTTTCTCAAAATTGATACGAAATGTTCAAAGATGACGAAAAAAATAAATAAAATAAAATTACAAGTGACCTTAGGTTCAAGTGGAGCACTTGTACTCGTGGCATGTTCTTTTGCTAGTTTTAAGTGCCACACAAGCCGCCATTTCCTTACAAAATTCCTCCTTATTTCTACAACCTGGTTCTTCTAAAAGACTTGACATTACTTTTTCAGTTACAAGCTAGAATCTTCCCTTTATAAAGACCTTTTTTCTCAGTCTCTTGTTGCCCAAAACAGACTGGGGGAAACTTTATCTCACTGAATTGTAAATGAAAACTTTCGATATCAAGTTCAAAAATAGCGCGATAGTGTGCACGCCAACTCATTAAGCAACAACTTTCAGCGAGAAAGATTTAAAAGTATTATCAATTTAATTGCGTATATCTGATTTAATCTAATTCTAATACTTAGGCTGCCTGTGAGGATAGTCCTACTTGGATATCGGTTAAATCGGTTTGTTCGTCAACGAACGGCGTCATACTTCGCGAAAATAAAATCAAAACATAAGTTACAAAGTCTTTCTTCTTGACATCAAACTTTAATAGCCTTTTAAAACGTTTTGCAAGTATTTTGTGATCATTTTTCTCACCATTTCGATTTTATCTTTGAGCTTGAAATCTTCTCACTGTCTTTTTACTTACCAGATGCTCTAAGTGAATTATAGATATTTTAACCGTAATGAGCGAGTCAATCTTCTTTGCTTAAATTCCGAATTAACAAACACCGAACTTTGATCATTCCACTAAATGTCTTAAAGATGTTCGAATAATCAGTTTTTCTTCAAGAGATAGTGATAATTAAATCCATAAACGCGCTGGAAGACTCCTTTTTCTCAGACACCGCCTGTACTAATGCTTTCAAATGCATTTAAAGTTTTTCATCGGGGAAAAAAGCCGGCAACTGGTCTTTAAAGTTAATAAAACATGAATCTTCTTATGGGTGATATAAGATCTCATCATATACTTATACATTTTCAGCATTTGGAATATGACGAATATGGCTATTCTATGCATGGCGCTCATAATTAACCTAACCAGACTTCTGTCAGATCACACGGACTATTTTATCCACGACCTTTTCCAGTTAATTTTTTCCAGAAAACTAAACAATTCGAGGTCAAACGACCAGGAAAAAAAAACAAGAACAATGAGAACGTTACTTGAACTGAAAATATCCACGTTAAAAGTTAAAAAACTTAAGTTGATTTTCAAATGATGTGTTCAAGAGTTTACATGTTGGAAATTTGCTATTAAAGCAAGCATGCTGCGTGAGTTTCTGTTAAAAAAATGAAAAAAAGTCAACATACTCTTTACAATTTTGTGAACTGACTTTTCTGTAGTTAACCGAGTCGATTAATTAACTGATAAGAAGTTTGTCTCAACCAGTGATTGACGACAAACGGAACTACGTCTTCGCTTCCAAAAGGTCGATTTTTTGTCCTTAAAGCATTAAGAAGCTGAGCTCCAAGAAGAGGATTATCTCAGATAATAGCATTCTCTCCTCGAAAAGACGATTAAAGCTTAAAAGCTCTCTTCAAAAAAAACAATATATATCAATAAAATTCCACGTACGGAAATGACTTCTGTTTAAGTTCAGTGTCATAAATGCATTCCCATTCGCCCTGAACTGCACTTAAAGATTAAGGATCTTATGTTGTCTTTTTGTTCTTTATCTGACTACGTGTAATGACACAGCAAGTTCAGTGCTTCTAGATGCACTGCATTCCATACTTGTAAAATATTATCTGCAGTTTATCATTTATATAGCGTTTCATGCACAAAGCAATTCCGCTTAGTTTGGCACAATATTGCTATTTTCAAGTTCTATTTTTCCCCGAATGCTAAAAAGGCTACCTTAAATAGAAAAGTCAAAGACTAACAAAGATTTAGAGATTAATTTAAGTTCAGTTGCTAGAAACTCCGTTCTTATAGCTTTGCGCAATTTCGAGAAAAAACATATATAAAAACTTTTAAGAAAAAAAACATATATAAAAAATATTGTGAACGGAAAAATAACTTTGGAAGGAATTCTTCTGCCCAGGATTAGTCATTATGGTGAAAGCTATCATATTTTTACAAAAAAGTATAATATAATATTTTCTTATCAAGATAAGATCGTTTTTACCGAATATTCGCGGCTAATTTAGCCAGAATAAAGAAACAATAAAGGAAGAGGTCATTCCATTAACCTGGCTCAAGTAGTTTGCACGGCAAAGGGAAAGAGAATTCGGCTTTAATGTTAAGAAAATATGACATTATCTTCAGGAATCGTGCGAAGCTTCAGAACCTACTTCGACTATAATTGCATGACATCAGCCTGCCTGCCTTACGTATTTTAAAGTTTTCGAATTCTTTTCAAGCGTTTAAAAAATGGTGATATTGAAACCTTCCCACGAGATGGAAAGTTCATTTTCCTTATCTTTCCGACGACACTAAACAAAACATAGTGCGCATGCTCGGGAAATCACGAAGCGGCATCGACCACTTGTCGGCGACTCGGCGCATGTTCGGAAAAATGTTGGAAATTTGGTGAGATGAACACTAAGTTATCATAGAAAATAACGTGAAAATATTAGCACTAACTAGCAGTGTTAATAACTTTTAAATATTCCTAAATTTTTATGATTTTCAATGTGCGCCAGCTTTATTGGAGAATGCGCTGTGCATCACTTAACAAGTTCCAGCAAAGAACTTTGGCGAATTTCACCAACAAATTTTGTCATTACTTACGCACCATGAAAATGGTGCGCACAGTCTGTCGTACAAAAATGTACATGTTTCAATAGTGGGCTTCCTGTGGTAACTATGATTAAAACAAACATGGCGGACAAATCGAACACTTTTGAAGAAAGAATGAAATTTTTCGATCTTCCACGCTGCGATGTCATATTCGACAAAATATTCCGCTATCTTTGCTTAGATGAGATATTTAAATGTCGCAGAGTGTGTAAAGACTTCAAGAAACTGTGTGATGATTTTTTTAAGACATGCCCAAAGATTGATGTGGACAATGTACTCAAGACTTCAAACATGAATTCTGGAATTTTGGAACATATTACGATTGAAAATTCTTCGTTGAATTGTCTTATTATAAGAAATCCAAGGTTTCTTCTTGAAGACTGTGTCTTAGTGAACGTATTTAGTAGAAATCGTGGTCTGCAGAAGCTGGATTTAACAAGCTGTCGAATGCTCACAAGTGTAGTTATTCTGAAACTAGCTGAATTTTGTCCACAACTTCGAGAACTTAACTTAAATGGTTGTGTCTGGGTGTCTCCTGAATCGCTTACAAAGCTCTTCAGATACTGTCCTTGCTTAGAAAGGGTTGATTTGACTCGTTGTTCAAGAACTAACGCTCAATGTATACAAGCTCTCGCACAAAACGCCCAAAGACTCAAATTTTTATCTTTGAATCATTGTACTGGAATGAATGACCAATGTTTGACGACGTTAGCTTCTGGCTGTCCTTGTTTAACGCGTTTAGGAATAAGCGGTTGTGTTTATCTGACAGATACTTGTCTTAGAACGCTTGTATTAAAGTGTCCTAACCTATGCTATGTAGAGCTTGATGGATGTAATAGCTTGACCAAAGATGGGGTGTATTTTTTGTGGGATAGAGGAATACAGACAGATGTGGAAAGGGAATATGTAGAAAGATCAAAGTTTTGGTCTTAAATTGAGTTCTGTATAGTAATGCTAATTTTCTAATTAAAAAAATAAGATGCAAACTGCTTAACAGAGGCAGTCCAATATGTTAACCACTACACCACAAGGACCAACCACACTGGTAACACAGTCAGACAATGTAGTGTGTGTGACAACTGCATGAATCCCAGGGTGGTATTTTCTCTATAGAAAAGCTGAATGCTGTAATTTTTGGGTACGCATAGGCATTTTGAAATGTAACTTAAAAGTAATTGGATTCAGCATGTATTGATAGAAATTATACAAAGAGAAAATAACTTTATGCCATTATTCTACATTTTACTCACTATCAACATATGGCCAATCCTTGTGGTCCTGTGAACTTGACATTGATAAATGCATTATCTGCAGGAAGATGTGCAGAAAATAGATTTATCATGTTGAATTCAAAGTCCAAGTTTTACCCACATGCTTAAAAATAGATTCCTAGAAGTAAAAACTAATATTTTCCTAAATTTTCAAAATGTATAATAAAACAGCTATTGAATTCACTTTTTGCATGATATCATAAATTATCAAGACCTCAAGTCTGTGTTATCCCCTCAGCCTATGGCTTCAGCAGATAACACAGACCTCGGAATTGATAATTTGCAATATCATGCTCAACCTCATTCAATAATTGCTTAATATTAATGGTCAAATGTATTTACCTTTTATGAAAGCTCAGGTAGCACACACTGCAGCATACCTTACTTGGAGTTGTCACATTCTTTCTAATGTCTTTCACACTGTTCCCAATAAAAGGAAGAAGAAAATGATTATAGATTTCAATAGCATTTGATTTTAAGAAAAGAATATTAAGAAAAAAGAAAATTTAGCCTTGAGCATTTATACATGTTGTACATGTTATACCTGTTTAGCATTACTGATAAACAAAGAAATAATACCCAAGGGAATGAGATGTGGTTTGAGATGGGAAAAACTACACCCAAAGCACAAGGACCCATTTTAAGAAGTCCGCATGTAGTTATGTAAGTATCTATCAGAATTCATGAATCTGATTGGTCAACCTTGGACTCTCTATTTGCAAAACTCCCCAGCCTTTGGAAATTCCAATCCCACTCTACTGGGGCAAACTCATGTTATTAATTGTTATGGAGCTATAAACATCTCCAGCTAAGCAAACAACTAGTCGCATAAAGCATTGTTGATCAAAACCTCTGGCCCTCACTCTTTGTTTTGAAAATCATTTCTCACATGGGTTTTATTCTATTGTTTTGACCTCCAAATGGAACTGCTTTGGGAATCACTGCAATTAGGGATCTATAGACCTTTCTCCCATGGGTCACATTTATTTTCATGAGAATAAAAACCTTGTTTATGCCTGGCTAAACTTGTTCTGGAGTGCTTGAATGCATTGCTCCCAGGGAAAAAACATTGTTTCAGTCAACATGGCCGGTTTATGAGAAAGGTCTATTAAGTCAATGCATCACATTTTTACTGACATCTATACTATGTCTGCAATTACACAGGCCATAATCTTAAATCATTAATTCATGATGCCTTGAGCTTTGATGGCCTACAGTTCAAAGTCCTATGCTATATGCAATACCCACTTAGCTTGTTAGTAATCCAAAACTGAACGTGGTTATATTCAAATATACAGAAATTAGAAACTAAATTGATCCTGAGATAAAATGTTTAGACCTGCTAAAGGATGGTGAGTAGTATATATTTCTTTTATATTATTGGCTTCAAAATGCTTGCAGTTTAGTGAGTTTGTTTGATTTTTTTAAACAAATAAAAATTGAAAACAGCTGCAAGCATAAATCTAGCTTGGTTAAACTGATTACAGGATAGCTATAAATTGTTTTTATGTGTTCTTAAAAAGAAATTAATGAATATATTAACCTGATTATGCAAAGTCCTTGTAATAATAATATTACCTGAAGATCACTAATTGGAGCACTTTAGACTAGACAGCATGGTTAAAAGCTTAAGTCATCACTATAGAACCCCATCTGTAAACAACATCATTTTCCTCTTAAATACTTACAAAATAAAGACTGATTTTGGCGGGAAATCCTTTCAAATTATTCTAAAACTAGCTCGTATGTAAATTAGGTAGCCTGGTGCCGAATTTAGATTTTAAATTATTTTCAAAAATTCCCTTTCAGCTCTAAAACAGCAAATATGAATAAAACAATAAGCTAAAAGAAAAGAGAACTCTTTTCGTATGTTAATATTTCGGTTTCGAAGTCGCAAATAATTTTTACTGAAGTTTAAAAGGTCAGGGATTATGCAAATTAGGAGACTGGGACCGAGTCTTGGAATATTTGGTTTTTCCAAGCTTGTCGTGGATGAAACCTTTTGAAAATCCGTTTAATGCTTTGGTTCTGGATATAAAACTCTGTGGTAGCGAAAAAATAGGTTTTAATGTATAGGAATATTTTTTATTTCGACCCGGAAGTGATTCTCCCGATCAAAGACGTCATGGGTAACGTGATCGTTATGCCCATATATGGAAATATAGTTCACTTCCTGTCCACACCTCCCAGAAGTTCAGTCATTCTTGTACAAACTGAGAGAAAAAACCCTCCAAAAAACTCCACTTTTTCTCCTCGAAAAACCATGTCTGCGGACCTTAGTGCACTAGTATCCCGTCTAGAGACTGTAACGACTAAGTTAGAGTCCATAGCGGCTGGAAAAGGTGACGCTGAAGGTAAGAAAACCTCGAAAGAATTCACGAGTTTGGTTTAAAAATCACGCTTCGCTTTTCAACTGAATTTTCTCTTTTGTTTCCTTAATTTTTAGAAAGTCATGAAATAGTGGAAGCTTACGACAGGGTAGGTGAACTTTTAGTTTATTAATCTGCTTCTTTATCGTTGCATTTCTAAATTATTGAGCTTTTAAAAGTCAAGAACTACTATTGCTCCTTATGCACATAAATTAATACTCAAGCCGAATCTGTTTTTAATTCTAGTTTTAGTCGTCAAATTATATCAAATTCTTATCTTGGAAATAATTCTTTTAGTCGTGTTTTGAAGTAAGGTTTGTATTTCTCTTTGTTTTAGTTTATGTCTGGGAGTGTAGCAAAGTTTGTAGGGCTGTCAAACGAGATTGGAGGTGATGTTACAGAACAGGTATAAATTATGATAAATTATTAATTATTTTATACCATAGGATGAGGATAGGTCAGCTTTATTTTAATACTTATGGTTTCTTTTAAATTTCCGGGTTTTAATTGTGATTCCTTGATTTGACAGTTGCTTTTAAAATTGTCCATCAAATTTTTATGCATGGTTGAAGTTTACGTATGCTTCATAGACCCCTTGCTGTAATTCCCAAAGCAGTTCAACTTGAAGAACAAAACAATAGAATATTTTCAGTCAGTGATCATCAGAAGAATAAAATTCTGTGTTTTGTCTTCCAAATTCACCAAATGACCCCTAGCTGTCACACGGTACACTTTGTGTTACAGTCACTAAAATGTTGTGACGATATCCGACTGTCATACAAATGTACTAACTTTTGAACAAATTATCAACATGGTTGACCAAGAATAACAACAGACACAGTCAGGCACTGCTTATCTTATGCACGCATACAATAAAACAAATGACTGCGGGCACAAAGCCTACTGGTACTAAGAAATATAGTATGATGTTGTGGTGTTTAAATATTTTTTGTTTATCACCTAAGTATTTAAAGTTCAATATTTTCCAGACCTATACATCCTTGCTTGCAGTTTTTAACATTATTTCCACAGTTTTACAGTTTTGCTACTCTACAGTGTAATGTACCTAATCTGTATATCTGTCTGTTCGCTTTTAATGTTGTATATGTATTGATTGACTGATTGTGCAACTGTTATACTACCTGACGTGACATACACTACTTTTGTACTCCTAAACCCTACACAAACATACTTTTTACCTTTAACTATCACTCGCACCTTTACAATACTTGCAGTTTGTACCAGTCTTTATACAGATTTTTATTGTAATTTTATTGATGTTAGCATTTCATACATTCTTATTAACCAATTGTTACTATGATGCCTGTGGCAAGAAATTAAATTACTTTTGTGCCTTCTTCTCAAGCACCAAATTGTTCAGTTATACTCAAAAGCTAGCCTTGGGTCCTTTGTGATTGTTGCCACAGGCGGGAACCCTGTGTCAATGCTGGGCTTCCTGTGGTAACTGGTCAGTAGCTAAAGATTGCATGAGTGAACACCTGACATGATTCCCCCATTATAAGCAACATCACATTGTGTCTGAGTCAGTGTGGGCTATTTTCAGGATGTTTGGCAATGTTTTATGTCTCAGCAGAAAAGATGACAAACATACAATATTCTCAGTATAGATTCTACATGAGGTGAGCTGTTCAATGACCAAAAAAATTTATATAGCTTGAGTGATGTGTTTGGAAGTTATAAAGGTTTTTCCATTCCATATGATAATGACTGTGACGTCAAATAAGTCATCATTTAAAATACAAAACGTAACTGAATATACAGATAAATTGAATTTGAAAGCATGTCTGTTTTACTGGTGGCTCTTAAAAAATTATTACTATTTAATTTTCACACGGTAGTCAGTGTTTTTGATTTCAAGGAATAAAAAAAGATGAAAGAATGCATTGATGTCACAGTCATTAGCACATGGAATAGAAAAAACTTCATAAATTCAAGACACATTGCTCAAACTATAAAACTTGTTTGGGTCATTCAACAGCTGGTCCCATGTAGAATGAATACTTAGAATATTGTCAGAAGGTTGATAGGTACTTTAAAAAAGACAACCCATTATCTAATGCTGGCTTACACCAGTATCTACATGTGTGCTGTATGTGTTAAAATGTTGCAATAGAACAATAACCTATAATACAATATTTCCTGTTCTGGTCTGGTCTGTTACACCCTATGTACCAGGCACTTTGTCAGAATTGTGTGTTATGACTGTTTATGCCAGGTGAAACACTTGCAAAAGGCTTTCCAGGCCCAGAGGAATTTTCTCAACTTGGTTTCAAAGCACAAGACTCCAACTCCAGTAAGTAATGCCTGTCTACACTACTTTCTTATGACCCATAAAACATTTCGTTTTGGCTCATTTGCATCAAATTTGAGGGGCACAATAGTGCTCCTCAAAAAAAATAAGAAACCAGCAACTAAATGCAGATTTTTTCTGCAGTAAGAAAGAGGAGGGTCTCTTAAAAACATGAACATTGAATGGAAAATCCACCAGCCCTATGCCCTTAATTTATGTCCAAAAAAAGCACCTGAGACCTGAGAAAGTTAAAATTCATGCAACTTTTTCTTCGTTGGAACTTAGGTCTTAATCATTGTAACAGGCTATGATAAAATCTGCACTATTTTCTTCCAAATTAACAGTTTTTCTCAGTTCATAGCTCAAAAATGAAAACCATGACCCACTTTTTTTATTTTTGGAACTCTGATAACACGAAGTTTGTGTATGCCAACTGTCAGAAAATCAACATTACAACATCAGTTGGCTGGAAACATCTTTAATTTGCATGTAGGTGTCTTACCTGTTTGTGTATCATATCTTGTTGCTAGGAAACCCTTGCAAAGCTACTCAAGCCAACAAGTGATGCAATAAATGATGTTCAGGTAAAAAGAAATTACATGTACTATAAACAATGTCTGTTATTATAGAATGAATAATCTTTACCAAGAGCTCCCTCCCATCCAAAAAAGAACCACATTAAAGAAACACAGCTAGAGCAAATTTCGTAAAGCATGCCTTGCCCAAACCATGATGCTTCTAGAATTTAGATGTTCCTTGCTGTGCCTTGACCATGTCACAACTGTGTTGGTGTTGCAAGCTTTATGCAGTTATTCAAAATCTGCTCCAATGTACTGTACTTGTATTAATTGCAGCAATACCGTGACAAACATCGAAGCAGCAAAATGTTCAACCATTTGAGTGCTGTATCTGAGGGCATTCCTTGTTTAGGATGGGTGACTGTGGTAAGTTATGAAACCAGACATCATTAACATGGCTGACTTCTTTAGCAAAACATAATAAGAAAACTTTTGAGCTCTTTAATCTCTTCAATTTTGCCAAACAAATAAAGTGTTGGGACGTGTTGGCTTACAAGTTACAATCCTTTCAAAATTCATCTAACAAGTCCCAAGAATATCAAAAGACAAAGGCATGGCGGCCATGGTAGTGGTACAGACAAAAGGACCTAATGAGAAATCTATTGTTAGAAACCAATCAGCATGGCCGTGATGACGTCATGTGAAAACACTCTATACCGTATATTACCGTGTAAAAGTTGACCTTTTACGTTGAGATTCTTAGGTAAAAAACAGGGGGTCGACTTATACACAGTGACAAAAAAGTTGATGGTATGTGTAAACTAAATTTTTCTTTAAATTTTATAAGTAAAGTTTTGTAGTAATGATTGAACCATCAATCATCTCTGCTCAAATGCTCAAAATCAAGTTTAAAACGTCTGCTGTATTTGAATACACTAGAAATATCGAAACGAACTCATTTCAGCATCGATCGCATCGAAGGCTTTTTGTCGTTGTCTGCCATCTTGGAATAAATTTTTTAGTTGTTTCCAGTCCAGTCGCAAGAAAACATGTGCCAAAAATGGAAATTACCAGCTACCAGTGTTAAATTGTTTTAGAGAAAAATCTATCATCACTTAAAAACTACAAACAAGTATTATCATGAAATAAATAGCAGGCAAAATATTATCTGCTTGAGATAAGCGAGGAGTATAAAAGATATCTTAAACCACGTGGAGTAGTTCCCAGTCCTTCTCGATAAACGTTGCATTCACGATGTTCACGTATACGTGAAAGCAAAACAAATCAATGTTCCTCCAAGAATTTTTGCCTGAAAATAAGGAAAACTTATCCTGATATATGAAATTTGCCTATCCATTCCTTCATTGAACTTTTTGGTCGACTTATACACAAGATATCTGAAAAACACTAGATTTTGAGACGAAAAATTGGGGGTCGACTTATACACAAAGTCGACTTGTACACGGTAATATACGGTAACACACAACAGTCTCCATTGCAGCTGTTTATGTGTCGTCACACAATGCTCAATGTTGCATGATGACACAAAAACAGATACAAGGGAGACTACATTCAACATAGCAATCAAATGCTCCCAACATGTTGGGCAACTGACCAGCCTTTTTTTTATATTTTGCCATGCATATGCTACTCTGTCGTGGGGTTTCTCCCTTTATTTGTACTAAGAACGAGCCCAACAACCCCAAACATTTACAAATAAGTTTTTGTACATATTTTCTCAGGTTAAGGGAGCAAATTACATCAAGGAAACTCTTAATGCATCAGAGTTCTACATTAACCGTGTTATCAAAGACTTCAAAGAAAGGTACAAAACATGTGAAGACATATTTCCAAGGTGTCGGGGAAGGTCTGAGGAGGGTATATTGTGTAGTCCCATCAAATATCCAGTGGCGGATCCAGGATTTTAAGAAGGGCGGTTCCAAAATTGCCACCACACAGAAAAAAATGGTACAATCGGCTTCAAAAAGGGGGGTTCCAATTTCATTCTTCTGAGCGCAAAGCAGATGATTAGCTCCACAAGATCTCACAAAGGGGGGTTCCATGGAACC
>WUAP02011570.1:0-19898 GCA_015163945.2 Stichodactyla helianthus | reverse complement strand
GGGAAACGTACGGTACTGACTTACAGCACGTACACGGTACGGTATGCAGTAACACTGAAATGGCTTCCCATAAGAATCGTCATCGTACGAGTGGGAAACGTAAGGTACTGACTTACAGCACGCACATGTTACGGTATAGTCTATTAACAATAAAATGGCTTCCCATTATTTTCGCGTGAATCGTCCAATTACAACGCTTAGTTACGTTTACTGATACTCGAAGTCGCCGAGTGAATTTATCATGATTGGCGGCAGCGAAGAACCAAATTCCAACGCACTTTTTAAACTTCGGTTGGATATTTCCGGTCAAATGGTCCGCACAGTCGTCCAGTCCTACCTGGTTCGTAGGCGCATCTTCTGCGATCGTTGCAGCCTGTGGACTCGCTGGTTTGGTAGCCGTGCTGTGAGCTAGGAAAAGTAAAATGAAAGAAACTAACTTTTATTGAATGCAATAGTTAGCAAGTCGGGAATCGAATTTCCGGGCATTACGAGAGAAGCGGGTGGGCTGAGATGAAGATAATACTCACATTCTTTAGCCATATTCCCTTGCTTGACAATAGAAGCGAATCCCTGTGGATTATACGACTCGACCGAAGAAGAAACCGATTCGTCTGGTGAAGGAAGCCGTGGAGCATGCTTGGGTGATAGCTGTAGAGAAAAGAACATTTCTCTTAAAAGAGAAATTCATTACCTTATTTGAATATGGCGCCAAAACGATAACCAGTAATATTGTTTGTTTGCGCATTTATCGTTATGTTAAAAGCAAAAATCAAAAGAATACAGAAGATTTCGTACGAGTGGAAAACGTTTCTGTAGAATTTACCGTAACCGTTACCGCGTGCTGTGGTTGGATAATTCACACGAATACAATGGGAAGCCATTTCGGTGTTACTGCATACGGTACCGTGTACGTGCCTAAGTCAATATCATGCATATCCCAATCGTACGAAAACCGCCGTACAAATACTGCATCGTTGTTGCTTGTGCTTGCATTGCTAGCGAGCACGTCACCAACAGTGCACTTTTGGTAAAGATAAAATAGTGCGGTGATATCAAGAATAGATGCTCATGAGAGATCACAGCTCTGTGGGATTAAGATTCCTAGTCTTGCAGGAGAGATAAACCTTTGTCTAGCAGGGTAACGACAGTAATCGCCACAAATGAGTTTTGTACATAACTAGATAGTGCAGAAAAGGTCGGCGCATCTAGGTGAAAAGCCACTTTCTTAAAAAAAACTGGTGACCTGTTATCTGATTGTATACTGGTTGGAATTTGAGCAATGGACGAACCCCCATACCCACCCCAACAAAAATGCAGAAAGAAACCTACAAAAGACGGCGAAGTTGGTTGAGCTAGAACTGGAAAAGTTACGACAAGTTTGCAACTGTAACATACTGCACACTGTTTGTGTCGGGCAAGCCAATTTAGCGTTACTAAAAGCCAACATAGTGTTCGAAAGCTATCATGCAAAAACCATTTAAGCGTTTCTACGGAAAGCCTTTCGAGTGGAAGCGTGTAGCATGCGTTACAGCTGTGCCATACTACTATACTTATCATTTAAAGCTTTCTTTCTTTAATAACGTTGATATTATGAACAAAAATGCAATAAGAAGATTCCTGACATCCTTCTAGACAAGGATGTTTTCACATGTACACTGATCGCGATGTTTATATTAACACAGCAACTATACGTGAATTATGAAAGGTAGATTATTTGGCTGTTTGTTTGCTATCAGATAGTAAAAATACGAATATGAATTTGGTTTTTGCTCCAGACGAATCAGTTGCTACTGTGGAGATCACGCCACACCTTTTTCCTCAAAAGAAGGTCACGAGGAAAAAACTGAGGCAGGAGAAGGAATAGTGTGCTTCTGAGGTCACTTGAGGTCACTAATTCGAGCTCTCCAGGATAATATCCCGAGATTCTCCTTGATCTCTTGCTAAGACTACGTCTACACTAGACCAAAAGTTCTCGGATTCATGACCAGACCGGAACGTTTTAGCATCAGATTCGTTTTGCCACATAATCTGATGCAAAATCATCCCGGTTTGGAGGCATCTCCGAAGATTTCGAATCTAGAAAAAAATAGACGTTTTGTATTCAAATACTTTTGAATCCGAAACAATATGTAGTGAAAACGGGTCTTCCGTTAAATCCGCATACGTTTCCACCGGCGATCACATGATTTTACGTCACAATTCAATAGGCAGTCAAAGCGGACATAGGTGCATTCAATGTGTCGATGGCTGCAGTGTAAACGAACGAATTTGAATAGTGGTGTAGTCTCGTTGTAGTGTAAATGCCTGACGAATCCAAATACTTATTATAAATAAATCCGCCAACATTTATGAATCCAGAGCTTTCACTCTAGTGTAAACGTAGTCTAAACATCCCGCGGGATACCCCCGACAAAATTTACCCTGGATCTTAAAGAATGTAATAAATTTACAAGTGGTGACTAGTCTAGAGGGAACAGGTGCACACAAAGTATACTGTACACTAACGATAGCGTCTAAACTACAAGCAACTTTGAGCTGGATAGCAGCGTACACAGACATGAAAAACGAGCACGAGACGACAGATGTGGTGCTTTGATTACAACATGATATTACTAGGCCGTACCACTGGTGAACGAGGCAGCTCTATGTTCATTTCTTCTTGTTCAAGCCACTTGCCATCAGCCACGGAGTCCAGTCTTTGCTGTGTGAGCCTCTTGTCTATCATCTGCTGTTCGAGTTGCTCCATTTCTTTTCGTTCTTCGTCTTCCATTCGCTGTAGATCTTCAGCAGTCTAGTGAAGTAGGGCCCGAGGGCTTACTTAGATCATATAACAGCTGGCTTTAAGGCGCACTAAACTATCAAAGACTAAACGAGATGCTCACGTGATGCGGACGGACGCAGCGCGCAAATGGCGTGGGAGTAAACCTTTCACCATTACAAATTCATGCACGTTATTGGGCCATATGAAGACCTTAAAAAGGGGTTTCCGAAGTTACATTGTTTTGAGAAGCTTGGGGTTATCAAATTTTTATGCTCAACTTGGAGCGGAAAAGTTAGATGATACTCTCAAGACAAAGCAAGCGAGTTTGCCAACACCTCATCACCCCGTTTTGATAGATGAAAGCCTCCTGAAGTAAAAAAAGCAATATACTTTTTTTCTCAACGGCTACGCGCTCATCCTAATCTAAGGAATTTGACCGGCCACGATACCGGAACACAATCGATCGATCGATCGATCAATCAATTCATCAATCAATCAACCAACCAACCAACCAATCAATAACTTTATAATTATCATGCGCTTTGAAATTTTTTAATAAAAATTAATAAAATTGGGTCAATAGTGGGAGTGAAAAGGACTGCTGTCACTTCTTTCGTAAAACTAGTTTTTAAACTTTAAAACAGTTATCGTAAAGACGAAAATCAGATTTGAATCCATGACGACTTGTATTAACCCAAATCTGGCCGACGCCATTTTGAATATTAATAAGCAACTTCCCCAGACCTCTCTCAGCAGGGATTGACTAAGAGGGATCTGGGTAGCTGAGAATGCTTAGATCATACGCGCTACTCACCGGTAATGTCATCGCAGGGGAATCCAGTGATGTAGGGCTGGACAAAGGACTTAGTGGCTTGTAATTGCGAGGTAAGGTGTTACTACCGCTGACCGAGTGTCGTATTGGTTGGCCTGACAACAGTCGTACTCCGCTGGCCTCATGGAACGACTTGTGTGACCGAGGAAGAGTGTTGCTGGTGGGAGAGTTTGGGGATCTGGGCGAACCTGAATCACGTCTGGAATATGGAAAACCTAGGGTAGAGGAGAGACGCTTGTAAGGGTGTGATAGGACTGTTGCACGAGAAATACCTTCAGAAATTCTGGGCTACGACAACAACTGCAGCGGAAAATCAGGAAAAACACCACCAGCAGCAATCGCGGCATTGAACAACAATATTAATAGCAGTAGAAACAGCAAAAACAATAGCAACAACGGCAGTAGCAGCAGCAGCAGCATTGACAACAAATACACCACAGCAAGATCAACAGCATAATAGTGATCATATGAGAGCAATAACAACAGCTAAAGTTATTAGCAAGATTATTAGGTATCTAAATGCCTCACCTCTTGGACTGGTTAATCCTGAGCTGCTATCGTGAGTTGATGCTCCAGATGACATGGGTGTGGCCAGGGGGGAGATTCCTGGCCTTAAAGGCTACCAGGAAATAAATAATGTTAATCACGCACATTTCTTCCGCCTTAACTCATTCCTATGGTTATCGAAGTATGGGCGACAATGAATGTATAAATAAATAGAAGATTCAATAACCCACTTCCGAGATATGCTTCGCTTGCCATGTACAAAGGTTTTGATGTCAGGCTTTGTGCATAATGCTCAGTGATCCATGACAGGAGAAAAGAATAAATTTAATTTAGTACGAAGTCTCATACTGAAACCTTTGTGCGTGAGAAGCAAAGCATATCTCGGAAGTGGGCTATTCAAGCGTTATATATCAGCATTTTTAGCAAATAGAACTTTACTGAATTTGGAGTTGATTTTCTCATGTTTTGTGGTCATTCAAAGTAATTTTCGCTTAGATCTATTGTTCAAGTTTATCTTGAAATATTACTACGTACCTTGGGAGGTGCGATTCCATCAGCTGAACCTAGAAGTTAAATTTTATCAGACATTAATTAAATATTTCAAATGTGGATTTTCTTTTTAATCATGCTGTTGTTTGCTTTCTAGTAAAAGAGATTGAAGCCCAGTGGTTCAAAAAGGGATAGCGCCTTCCGTCTTGTCTTGTATGCCTCAAAATGTCACGAAAACAAAGCTTCAAGAAGAAATCAACAGAACATACATTGAAAAATATTTTTTTTAAGACATCTGATTTTGTCACTCTTATTTGGCTTAAATCGTCTGAAAACGGTGAATTGATTATCGGAAAATAATAGGGCAAACATAATGCCTGCTGTAACCGCTGCAACCGGATATCTGGTAACGATGGGATGAGAAAGACAAAAACATGGGAAGCCTTTTAGTAATCAAAGGAAGCCATTTCAGTATCCCAGGGAGGCCATTTCAGTGTCCCAAGGAAAAACCGTTTCAGTATCCCAGGGAGGCCATTTAAGTGTCCCAGGGGGAAACCATTTCAATCTTCAATGTCCCAGGGGAAAACCATTTCAGTGCCCCAAGGAGGCTAATTCAGTGTTCCAGAGGAAGCCATTTCAGTGGTATAACCAAGTTTCTCGACGTCAACTAACCTACTGACATAGCGTGTATTCTTCTGGATTCCCTTCTCATTTTTTCTTCGGCTTGAAACCTCTCCTCTTGTACGATAACGCTGCAACAATACAAAGAAAACTTGATATCTTGACAAACCAGATGTCCAAACCACAACCATTTTGCATGTTAGTATTATCAGTTGGAAGCACCGCTTTTCTGCCGTCTACAGTCAAATGGTCTTCTTGCGTGCTGGGCTAATTTAATACCCTTCCCTTAAATATTAACCGCACTGACACATGTGCCTTACTGTTTTACATTTATGCCATTCCACCCAAATCTTTTTTCAATTTACACATTTTCTTTCATAATTTTCATTTTAAGGGATAGACAAGTTTGACAGTGTAGTTTACACCTTGCCACGCCAAAATGCCTACGAGTTCAGGGATCAAACCTACTACAGTCCGTCATTCATTCACTCATTTTTGAGGATGCCCTCAACCCAATACGGTACATTCCACACTCACCTTAATCTGGTTTTGATGTTTTGAAAGGTAGGTCTTTTTGAGGGTTCGTAAGACCAACATTCCGTCATCAGGTGGTACAGGGCTGGCGGACAGTTAGGGGGTAGGGGTAGTCGTTCTCCTTGCTCGATCTTACCTATCACCTCATTGTTCTTGACACCTTGAAATGGCTTGATACCGTACATGAGTATCTCCCACATACAAACACCTGGAGATGAGATTGAACGGAAGAGGTTTGTTTGAGTTTTTACATCCATTTGAAGAGATGACTGTAATGATTTAAAGATTATGCTGGGAATTTTTTGTACTTGATTATCGTCATCAAAATCGTCACCGTTAGCATCATCACTCATCATCAGAATCATCATCACCACCACCACCACCATCATCATCAACGTAACAATCATTGCCACAATCATCATCATCAGCATCATCATCACCACCACCACCATCATAAGTATTTGCACCACCACCATCATAAGCAGATGCATCACCATCATTATCAGTACAATCATCATCACCACTACCATCCGTATTTGTATTACCATCAATCATCATCATCATCACAGCTTATGGAGCTTGTTTCTCTCTTCAAGTCTGATTCATGCTAATGCGACAAAACTCACCAAACATCCAGGCGTCACTAGCAGAAGTAAATCTTCTGAAGTTGATTGATTCTGGGGCCATCCATTTGATGGGAAGTTTTCCTTTAGAGGCTGTAGAAAAACATAATCATTTATTTATAAATATGTTAAATTTATCTACTTTCTGCCCTCATTCCAATCGAGAACCTCAAAAATTCTTGAGTAAAAAAATGATCCTCAACAGCTCTTTGAAAATCTTTGCAAATATCTGTCCTCAGGATAATATCAAAACATCAATAAATGAAACCCTGAAGGCATATGCTTCACAGCATCTTAGACCAGCAGGAAATAAGGGAGTGAATCTACAAAAATAAAATGTGAATGTCCAAAGATGATGGTGAGAACTTGCTGCCAATAAGTAGGGAATAAATTCTTGTAGTCATACATAATGAAACCCTGAAGGCATATGCTTCACAGCATCTTAGACCAGCAGGAAAGAAGGGAGCAAGTGTACAAAAATAAAATGTGAATGCCCAAAGATGATAGTAAGAACTTACTGCCAATAAGTAGGGAATAAATTCTTGCCATCATATATAAACTTGCTTAATACCTTTGTAATAGGTTTGCTCTTCTATCCATCTTGATAAACCAAAATCCGCCAGCTTTACACACTTATGTGAGCAAACAAGAACATTCCTTGCTGCAATATCACTAAAAAAATATATGAATGAAAAATAAATTATGAGCTACAATGACAAAATAAATAACTACGGCCTGGATGAGTAGATTAATGAGATGGAGAGAGCAAACAGATGAACAAACGGATGAATGACTGATTAGGTGGATGCATGAATGGATATATGAATAAATGAATGAATGAATGGATGGATGGATGAATGGATGAATGAATGGGCAGATGGATGCATGGATTGATGGATGGATGGATGAATGGATGAACAAATGGGTGGATGGATGGATGGATGAATGAATGGGTCGATGGATGGTTGGTTGAATGAATGGGTGGATATATGAATGGATGCATGGGTGCAGGAATAGGTGGATTTATGAATGGACGAATCAATGGGTAGATTTATGAATAGATGAATGGATAAATAAATAAGTGAATAAATAAATGGATGGATGGATGAATGGATGAATGAATGAATGGGTGGATGGTTGAATGGGTGGATATAGGAATGGATTCATGGTTGCAGGAACGAATGAATGAATAAATGAAAGAATGGGTGGATGTATGGGATAGAACAGAAGAAGCCACTCACCGATGTACAAAGTTTTTGCTCTCTAAGTAAGACATAGCAGTACTAAGCTGAAAGATGTAATTCAGTAAGGTCTCTAGGATGATCTGGTGATGATGTTTCTGAAGGTAGCTTCTCATCTGAAAAACAATAAATAATGATAAAAAACAGTTCACCCCTGCTACAACAATAAATAAAAAAATAAATTCCATTAGTTACCTCTCCATAGGTAGCAAGCTCCATGACAATAAAGAAATTCTCTTCCATACATATTCCAATGAGTTTGATGATATGTGGATGATCAAACTGCTTCATAATGTCTTTAAAAAAATACAGAAAGAAATTATGATGTGAAGAAAATGCTTTTTCTTACTAGACTCTGAAGATGACTTCTGTGCAGGTTGTTGAAGATCAGTCACCACCAACAACATTCTTTCTCAAGACTACACTCACTGGGATGATCACATTTCACAATCATCTTTCACTCCTGGATTACTATTTACTCTTAAAATGGCTGCTGTATAAATATACTATATACTTTAGAGAAGTTTATTTACTCACAAGCTTCTTCAAGGAACTTCTCTCTAGTTTCTGAGCTCTTACACGTCTTAATAGCAACTTGGATACTGGTATCACTCTGGTAAAAAAATTTTAGTACAAATTATACATTACAATTTCATTGTACTCTTGATCTGCATAAAATAATGCAAGGCTCAGCAATTTTCTTCATATGAGAAGGGGTTGGCCAGAGCACAAATGAGGCTACAAAAGGGGAATAATGTCAGTTAAAGTTAAATTCCTTCCCACATCAAGTGACGTATAGGGCAGCGCCTATCTCCGTTTCCATAGCCCTAGGCCACACGGCTACATAGGTAGTGAAAGCCACAGCAGGGGGCCAGTCTGCTGGTGGCTCCGTGTGTTTAACTTCCATACTCCATACCATTTATACTGAGTACCAAGCTGGCAGGCCGTATGCTCCATTTTTCAATGTCTTTGGTATGACACGGCCTGGGATTGAACCTGTGACCTCCCAGTCATGAGGCGGATACTCTACCACTAGGCCACATGACTGGTTGGGAATAATGTCAGGTGAAATGTATTTTTCCATATTTAGCAAGATGTGCATATATTGTATACAAGCCAAATTTGGCAAGAGAATGTTCAAATTCCATCAGCCACCATCTTATAAAAACCGGGTTCGAATCCCGTTGAAGCCCGAAATTTTTTCGGGTATTCATTTATTTCAATCGCTTAGATTGAATATATTTCACTGCGACGATCATCATTCAAAACTTCAAAAACCGATTTCTAACTAAATAAGACTTACTGAACTATTGTAGGTACCACGATGTACATCTCCAAACTGTCCATGGCCTATAGTCTGTCCTAGTGTTATTTTACTTCTTGGGATTTCATAATCTTTTGCTAAAATATCAAATATATCTGTTAATCACCTTTATGTCATCAACATCTCTCATGTACTCAAAGACATTTTTCTCCCAGAAGTATTTCTATTTCTTACTTCATTCTATTTTAAGATTTTATTTAATTTGCATGTTTAAATCTGGTTTGTACATAGGTTTAATATTATTCTTCATGGTTTTGTTGCATCCAAATTAAATTTTTTTTTAATACTAGATCTCCAAGCTTTCAGATCAATAGATCAAAAAAAAGTTTTTCTTTTCCTGGCCCAGTTGTTCAAAGACTGATTAGTTCTAATCCTGGGTTAACTCTATAGGTTTTATTAGCACTAGTTGAACTTTGAACAACGTACCAGGCCCTGATGGTGGATCTATCCACCTGAAAGTTCAGAGATCTGGTATTTTTGTAAAAATTATTAATGTAGACGAAAGGAAATTATGAGGAATAATTTTCATGTTGTTTTTCATTTATTTTTGAAAATTTCAGTTTTTAAGGTTTTGTAAGAAAGTGAATGTTAATAATAGTCTAAAGGTAATCTCAATAGATTTGATTTAATGTTAGTAGATTTAAAGTTTGGCATTGATAAATATTGTTACCTTTGTGATACCATATACTGTCAATAGGAAGTTTCCGTGCTGTTAAAAAGCATAAATAACAAGTACTAAAAGTTTAGATAAATTTGTGACATCCTGTTTATGGAAGAATAGTAAATTGACTGATTCATACTGTTGGTTAATTTTTAGTTACAAAATTATATTGAAAATAAAAACATTTTTACCCATGCTTTTTTTTGACTATTCTTAAGTTATGTATCACAAGCATTTTGCTTTGAAGTAATACATACAACACATTTCTTAACCATAATATGTATAATCAGAACTTTAGAATAAGCACAATTTATGGACTTTAGCCTTTTGTTTTGCCATTCTAAACCCTATTTCCTTTGGTATTATTATGAGTATTACATATTTTAAAATTTTATACTATGACATTTTAAAATTACTATTATAATTATCGTTTAAAAATAATAAAAAGATCAATAATTAAGAGCTAAAAATTTCTCATTTATTTTTCTTTAATCTTAATCTATAGCATGTTGAGAAATTCCTATTCATTCTTCTTCCACTTTATTCACTTTATTTCCCACGATCAAAAAACAATAAAAAGCTGAGAAAAAGACATTAAAACTAAACTGCTTGATATTAATTCAAGTAACTTAATTTAGAGGGAGGAGATAATGGTAACCTATCATTTTATGGTTGTGAATTTTTTAATATTTTAAAACAGACTTTGGAAAAACTGAGCCTTGAGGAAAAACCCACAAAATTCAGCATCAAACTGAAATGTTACACACGTATTTTGAGCCCTGAAGCAGTATGACAAGGGGCGATCCAGGTATTTTTTGAGGGCAGGGTGCACCCCAGGACTTTTTTGAGGGATAGGTGCACCATTTATGTTCAGGACTCAAGCCCTAAAACTAGATAATAATATATAAAGCCATAATTGACTGTAAATCACTCATCTCAGGGGGGTTGTGCACCCTCTACACCTCCCCTGGATCCACCCCTGTATCAGTAAACACAAAAATAACCCTCAAGGGAATGGCACATGATCTGTAATGGAAAAGCATTATTACACTTCTCAAGTGAGTGAGGTGATAAGATATAAATAATCAAACTAAAAATTATTGAAGTTCAAACTTGACCTGAGTCTATTCTCCCCCATCCAAGAAATAACAAAATATACAGTTTTATGCCAAGGTATAATGTTAAATAAACCTACCTGCCATAGGGTCAGCATAATCATCATCATCCACAATCTCTGCATAGTCATCAAATTCTATGATAATTAAAATTTCATTTTGAGGGAAGTGTCATATGTCATTTGCAGCTCTAAATTTTAAATCTCCACCCCTCTACCACTGCTAATTTATAGCAGGTCCCTTGTTTTAATAGTCCAGATATTAAAATACATTATGTCTACCCAGTTTAAATCCCACACAAGGTTGGTTGGCAGTTACTGTAGTTTTTGCATTAACAAGCAAAGTAAACATCTTATTTTCAAGTCTAAACTACAGGTCCTCTCCTTTTTTTAAAACAAATAATGTAGGCATAGTATACTATACGTCTGGACTGGACTGTTTAACTGGACTTTATTCATAGTATCAGATACAAATCTGATTTATCTGTAAAACTTGCCCAAGGCACAGACTTCAAACTAGAAGCAAAAACTTGACCTTAACTGTGACAAAACGGCCAACTACCACACGTCTGAAACTTGAGCTTATTAAGTGAAATCTAACACTTTCTTGAAGGATATAGTGACTGTGTTGTGTGATATTGCAGTCACAATGTCTAAGTTCACAAAACTTGTAATTGTTGTACTTTATAAAAAATTGGTACAAGTACAATGATAGTGTACATACCCCCATTTCGTCTTCCTTGGCTTCCCATGGAGCTTCTTGAACCTCTCTTCTCTGGAGTGCTGTTAGTTACATTCTGTTTGCTTCCACTAAGGGTTGCTCTCAATGGTGGATGAACAGGAGAACTGAAAGGAAAAATGAAAAAATAAATACTAGAAAAAAAAAGAAACAATGCTGCAAATTAACTTTTATATGATAAAAAAATCTGGAACAACAAAATCTAGAGAAAATGCGATTGCTTTGAAGTTCTGCTAAATATAATTTTTAGGGTTTTAAAATGAAATTTGTTTTAATTTCTTACCATACTGGTAATATGATTGGAAATTCAGTTGAAATAGCAAAAAATCACTAAAACAGGGATATTATAATGTAATCTACCTTAAATAAAAGCACATTTTTCTTACTTGTTTGAGAGAATCTTCCTCTTGACTCTCACACAACACAAATTACTTATCATTTTTACAATTAAAATTTCTTCATATTCCTGGGTTAAATAAGCTCCAAAATACCAAATAGTAAAGCTGTATAGAAGACTGGACTACTAAGCCTTTTCTTCTTTAGAAAGTAGTTATTCCCGGACACAGTATCAGTGAGTAAGAAATATAGTCCTTATATTCCTGGTTTATGTGACTTGATAGGTATGAGCACAAACAATAACTTTTAGTATATAAAATACCGAATTGATCACCAGGTGGCTTGGACTGCATGCTTCTTCTTTAGTAATTAGATTGGATTTGTTTGATTAAATGTAAAACCATGAGACAAAATATAAATTAAGTGATTTAAAAAAACTACAGTAAATTAAGACTGCACAGGAAATTAGGAAGGAATGACAGCTGTTTTACACACACAAAAATGATATATATTAAAACTAGGATCAGAGTAATGTGGCCCTCAGGATATGTTTCTTTTCTTTTGCACCTTGTACAACATGACTGCAAAGAAACAATTATGAAGTTCATTTTAAGCTAATTTTATAAAGACTCAGTTCAACATAAAAATTTTGTATAATTATCACAATGACTTCAAAAATTATTCCTACAAGTATAATTTAGAAACATGATCTTTGTACTATAATATTTCAAACCAGTAGGAAAACTAAAGGCATGTTTTGAGTAAGAAAAATTAAAAGGAAAAATAAAACAAACGTTGATTGATAGCAAAAGTCTCCTGTATTTAGATATCACACAAAATATTCCTTAAGAGTTCATATAATTTAATTACAACACAAAACATGGAACAGGTGTTAAAGAAGAACAGAACACTGTTAAGATAAGTAATATGGTCAATAGTGATTACTATTATTTTTTTGGCTCACACACTGTAATTATGGAGATTTTGAAACCTTGAAAAATTAACTTTTGTTCATTCCCAATGCCTAACAAAGATAACAGATTAATTTATAACCATTGATCAAATAACTATAGTTCTCTCTCTAAATAGTGATATCTTCACATGTTTTGTCAAGGGTAGGGACATAAAAAGTACTAGCTTAGAGAAGTAAATAATTTTGATATTGAATAAATGAATGCAAACTGAAATTTTACAAATCTTTAAAATTTTCATAAAAATAATAATGATCATTGAAAGAAAAGGTTTCCTTTAAATATGTAATCATATTATAAAAGGGGATGTGCAGCACGTTTAAGAAATTAGCAATAAATAATAATAAACTATTGGGTTGAAAATTGAAAGGAAATGTATTTTACTTAAGAGGAAAAACAAGTGTTATAATAATTAGAGTACCTTTTCTTTTCTTCTTTAGGGATTGAAGGAAGTGTTCTGTCTGGATCTAAGCCATAACATAACAAAGAAACCAAGATTATATGTTACAATTAAATTTTTTTTTTTAAATAACCGATCATTTAATAACAAGAATAAAATTTTCACAAATAAATTTGCATGTATATCTAAAAGATTCTTTCGTTCTTGTTGTCATTAAGAGATTAGGGCAAAACAAAACAATATTAAAACAAGTACACAGTAAAAGGAATTAAAACAAATAAGTCAAATGGACCGAATTAATTAATGAAAGAATGAACAAACAAACAAATAAAAAATTGAGAATAAAATCAATCTCAATTACACTTAGAAAAAGAAAGCCCCCTACCCAATGTTTTGAAAGGAAACTGAATTTCTAGTGTGGAATAGACCTTTTTAGCTTGCATGTAATGTTTCCCCACTTCAGACCACATGTCATCCTCTTTGAAATAAGATTCCTTGTTTGAGATAAATCCATATTAATGCATCTCCTCAAGCTTTACTAAGAAACAAAGAAATAAAACCCAGGGAATGACACATGGTCTGAAATGGGATATATCCAATTGTACTGGATTCTTTTCGGAGTCTAAGAAGAGATTACACTGGTGTCTTAAAGAGGGAATTCCATTATCCTAGTACACTCTAGTACACATTTTCATCTATTAGACATTTCATTAAAAGGTTCAATTACCCAGTCGTTTGAAGACTAATGAATGCTTACTGCCACCATTTATCATGCAGTAGTTATCAATAAGATCAGCCATCTCCTCTGCCTTGGCTATAGATGATGTGGTGAATACAAGAGGCTGCAACAGAAAAACAATCCAATTATTATTTTGATTAATCTGAATTATCAAATTGCACCTTCAGATTGACATGAATATTTCTCTCTCTGTTGACTGTATTTTTAGAAGCAGGAGCAACCCTGGAAGGGATAGAAGATATCTCTTATATTAGTGTCTGCTCATTTCTTTGGGGAGTGAAAAGGTAAGGGTGGGATTTGTTACAGCAACAGAAATACAACTTGACCCTCAACCAAATACAAAAAGTATTTAATTTTTTTTTACAAAGGAATATCTTGACAAAGATTTTAATACGTCATAGACCCCTTGCAGCAAATTCCCAAAGCAGTTCAATTTGAAGGACAAAACAAAGGAATTATTTTCAGTCTTCGATTTTCAGGAGAATAAAATTCTATTGGTTTTTCCTCCAAATTTAACTGCACTGAGAATTACTCCAAGGGGTTTATATCACTGAATTAAAACAAAATTAAAACTAGCATTTGTATATTTCAAATTCTAAATTCTTATTTGATAAATCCAGAATTTAGAGTCATCTTAAATGTCAACAATATTTTCGTTGCTATTTTAAGCTCGTTTTTTTCTATTCTTGCTTCAGCTCCTCCTTCCCCTACCCTGCTAACATGATCATCAATCCCTGATTCAGACCATGTGGAATTAGCCAAAACAGATGATATCAATTGCTAAGGGTCACCAAACATGACCCCAAGCTAAGTTAGCAAACTAAAAATAAAGCACTAAATATAACTATACCAATATATGATCCACTGATGTTTGGAATGGTGTGTAGTGATCATTTTTAAGAAGTGTAAGTAAGGCTGGGTCCTGTTTTTTTTGTGTGCATGTGTTGGGGGTTGGGGTGGGTCTATCATTTCTCTCAGGCCATAAGACTCAAACCCTATAGTATTTGTCATGTAGTTTTCACATTTTCTATGGTTCTTATATTATGTGGTACATATTTTGCACAGAGCCTGTGACAAATCAAGGTGCAATTCCCCCAATTGAAGAAGAGTATTAAGACCAATAACCCAGTTTATAACTTAAAGAGTAGCAGAATAACTTTATCTAGCAACAGGTACTCTCCAAGATTGAACAAGTTTATATTGTTTCTTAAGGCAACCAATACCGATTGGTTCTGTTCTTTTGTGATTACTGCATATGTGCTTAATTTACATCAATTTCTCTAAAATCATTTACACATGTCATACTGGCTCTGCTTGTAATTCAGCCTTTAGCTGCAAGAGGTTAAACAAATGATTTATTTACATAAAACTGACATTATCGACTGAACCAATCACAATATATAATGTTAGGTTATCATCTAGAAACTGCACACCTATACTGTGAGTTATTCCACAGTTGTATAAAATATGCTTAACATTCACAGCATCACAAACTTTGCCCACTAAAATCAAATCTATAAATAATGATTCAAACATGTAAATATATTGATAATTAATACCTCTGCAGCACCAGAAACCTTGAGGCTGACCGTAGCTTTTTGTTTATCCATCTGGACTGGTGTGGGTATCAGTGGTATTCGAGTTACAGATATGGACTGAATTTGATTAAAACTAGCCATGTGGGTGATCTGTAGACAATACATGACAAAACAAACTCAATTGAATATAAATTTTAACACAATAGTTTGGTAATTTAGGACAAAAAATTTTACAAGCAATGAAGATCACAATTTTATTGTTATGGTATTATTAAAATATTTTTTTCTCTCAGAAATAAGAGAATTTCCATCAAAAAAGAGGCTACGCATTTCATTAAAATCAAAGGGCTTTTTCCTTTAAAAGCATGTGAAACATTTCAAAAACACAAAGAATAACATTAAATATGCAAATTCAAGAATAAGCAACAAATAATTTAATTAAAAACATCAAGTTGTACATACCCAGCAATTCAATTACTGGCAAATCTCTTTTTATATGTAATAAAATGAAATTAAATACCTTATATGGCCACCATATATTACAATCCCTTAATATGAATGCAATTATAGGATTTACAGGTAATCTTATACTTTGATAAAATTTCAGCCAGATGGTTTAACTTAGCATTTTTTCATTCATCTATATATGGAATCTGTATCATCAACAGAATCTGAACACAGGGTAAATATATAATGCTATTACCACCATATTTCATTTAATTCCTATGAACTACTTTAATTTATAACTGCAAGAGTATCTTTTTATGTAAAAGAAATTATCCTGTGTTTATCTAATAATTTTTTCCTAAGTTGTCAATCAACTTTCTGCCAACACCTTATTAACCATCTTTTAATGGTTCAATATCTATAATTATCAGTCATGCCACCTCTGAACTTTAGCCATTTTTGGTAGAGTGGTTTTTGTGTGAGCAGGGAATGTTTGGTACTTACAACAGTGCATAAAGTTACAGTTTGAATAAATAAACATGGCTTTCCTTGTTTTTGTTTGAATCATCCAATCACAATGCTTCGTTATGATTACAGTAAAATATGGCATGACTTGTAATGGTAATGTAATGGCATGGGACCATGGTGTGACTTCTTCACTGGTATGTAAGTATTGTGCCTAGGCTATTGACAACATGAAATAAGAAATAAACATACAATGGATCCTTGTTCAGCTCTGTAGCTAATTCCATCCCTTGGTCCAATTACAACATCTACTGGTATTGACCAACCAGTCTAGAAAAAAAAAGGAAAGAAAGAAAATGGAATTATTACAATCATTACTCAATTCAAATTCAAGAGGAAGCCTTTCAAATGCTTCTTCAGATAAGTCAGATAAATCTGCAAATCATGAAATTAATGGCATGCATGAATTTTTAAAATCTTACCCCTAATGAACATTTAAAAGTCTCCACGTCAAATCTGTAAATTTTAGATAAAAGGTCAAAGAACTTGCAACAGCATTCTTCCTCCGTAAGGGATGCATATTGCTTGAAATGACCATGGATTGTCTTGCGTAGAACTTTAGACTAAAGAATAAATTAAAAAGGAAATTATGATATTTACCTATGTATGCATCAATTTGGAAATAAGAAACAGAGGTTTTTTAAGAAGAGATGAAGTTTCTTCTATGTGAATCTAAACTGAAAACAGTATGGGATGAACATATTTAGAAGAAAGTTCATGTCTAATAATGATTTGCAAATGAGATGAGATTATTGCAAGGTACATACCTTCATGCTGTCCAGAACCTCTTTAGGGATGAATTTTGTAAGCCCTACTTCCTTTCTACAAATTCAAACAACACATATCTCTCAGTTTACAGAGCTCAAGGGTTGTAGTATAAGTTATGGACTGAGATTTTCCCCACTAGCCCAAGAACATGTGAAAAAATGGCTTACATACTGTACTGAGTGAGCAAGCATGTTAATAAGATGTTTATAATAAGGCAAGGCATACACAAAAATAAGGTTGATGGTGTATATTGTAACTTATGGACCTCAAATTGGCCAAGGAGAACATGTGAAATTACCCAAGCCATATGATAATAGAGATTACTTTTCCAAACAATTAGATCAGAAAAACAGGCTTACGACATCACAGAGATAGCTATTCCTATAGAGATACAGTAGCCACAGTAAGTCTAGCACAGCATATTATGCACAAGGATAGAGTAACAAATTCTTAAGGTACTTACTCAATGTATTCAAAATTTGATTTCTTATCAAGAGCTATCTGTGGCATATCCTTGAAATATCTCCTAGTTATGGATTAAAAAAACCAGATTACGTAACTATATGATTCTGGATATTAAAGGAGTGGAAACTAAGATAACCAGACAAAAAGGCAATCAGATGGAAGAGCAGGCATGTTAACCCTTGTTTGTGGTAATAAAAGTGATTGTTGTTGTTGTTTTTGCATATACAGAGGGATAATAAGATATATTGATGGATGGATGGATGGATGGTAAGCCAATACAATAATGGATGGATAGATGAATGGACAAGTAGATCTTGCTCATTACCTCATTTCCAGTGCTCCTAATCTGAATGCAGTCTCATGATCCTGTGTATCACTTTTGTGTTGTAAGTAATCATTTTTGACCTAAAATGATAATTTCATTAGGGACTGTGCAATAATTATCAGTAGAGGGGATTCTGAAATACATACAATAAGGCTTTAACTTAACTTAATCCCCCTCTGGATTTATGAATATCATATATCACAAAATGTTAATCATTAAGGATATTCATCTATGTTTTTATTTATTTATAATCATTAATAATTCTTACCTGATCATAAAAATAGAAAAAGGTGACTTTGTCTGTTTGGTATAATTTCTTATAATCTACAGGAAGGTACCTCACTCTAAGCAAATACCTATCAATTAAACAAAATACACATTGAATAAAGATCATTATCATTCCGTTTGGATGGGTACATATATAGTAACTTGTGCTTTGATTTGTTTGGTCATAGAATCACACAAGTGATGGAAGCATGAAAGTTGAGGGAGAAACATGAGCCATAGTCCCAAAACTTCATACGGCAATAAAAGTGTAAGGGTTCCAATGGGTACTGTACCACTGGTTCAGTCCGTTAGCAGAGGTATAGCAAGGCCTGAGCAAAAGTGGGGGCAATTATCTTAAGACACTTTCAACACAACAAAAATTACTCAAAATTTCAACAGTCACTTTCCTGCCAAAATATGCTCATTTCCCACCTTAACCAAAGGAACCCACATGCATGAATAAATTTCAATTATATGCTGAGATAACAGTGAAATTTTGTGATTAGATTAAAAGTAAAACTTTAAAGTGATAGTATTGACATCATCCTTCACATAAAAAGAGGTTAAAGCCTTCCCCTTGCCCCCACTCATTACACCACTATTAGCATGATTCAAGTTATTAGTACTCATTAGTACCATCTCTGACAGCAAATCTCAAAGCATTATAGTGCACCAGTCAATATAAACCCCTTTCCCCCCCCAAACCCTTGCACAACCATGGGAATGCATGGCTATTTACCTACTATTCACTTCTTTTTGAAGCCCCACCAGCAAAGGGAAGCACTGTGTTGTGCCTCCCATTTCTCTTGACAAGGGCCAAATTAAATCTCCAAGAGAGGGGAATATATGCAAGGACATAAGGTCAGCAATATGTCTGGCCCGCTAAGAGTGAGGGCATTTCCCATTTTCACAGATGTCCAAGTCCCCAGTCATGCCCGGGTTGGGAGAGAGGTGGGGCAGGGGGTTAGGTTTAAATTGACTGGTGCATAATTTTGAATCATTGCTCAAGATATGAAAACTTACTTCCACTCATCTGCTGGATACAGTGCTTCATGTTTACCCCGTACTTCAGCTACTGTCGATTTACAGTTCAGCCAAAATGATTCATCTGTGTTCACATGCTCAAGTTTGATACCATAGTAGTCACCAATTACTATTGGATCGGCACCTAAACTACCGATAACCAGGTGAATTATACCCTACAAAAACACATAAAAGCATAGGGTTACTACAGAAAAGATTCTTACGAATTTGTCTACAGGTTGAATATTTTCATCGTCCAACAAAATGTACAGCAAATATTTCATCACAAGGAAATCAAAAATAAATATGTTAAGCTTGGGATTAAAAAAGAAAATTTGCAATTAGCTACTGACAAAAATAGACTTCAATAGCATTTAATTTCTCATCATTACTCAAATAGCTTGGTACTTCTTACAATGTGGGACAGGGGGATAGTTTTCCAATTTTCAATTCCAGTTTTTCATTTAAAAATTTCTGTATACTTAGGATGAAATGGCATACATACTTCACTTCCCCAGGGGGGGGGGGGGTACTCCCATATATTGACTATATGGGAGCATTATACGGGTATGTGCCGCTGGATAGGGTATGGTTTTTGGCCTTGCTGTCTTAAACAGGGTATACATTTTACTCAAAATTGTCTTAAAC
>WUAP02011459.1:0-19906 GCA_015163945.2 Stichodactyla helianthus | reverse complement strand
TTGGGGCCGAAATCTCCAGCTGAACCGTAAAGCCATACGACGCTCCAGCAATCGAGTCTGGAAGTATGGTCCCGAAGTTTGCCAAATAGCACAATTTGAAAAAAAGAATCAGATAAAGCCGGAATATCCAGTTTTTCCTCAGGTTATAGTACTCCAATGAACTTGTGACAGTTTTTCAACTCAATTCTTTCAAACCAAAGAATAAAGAGAATGATTGAAAACTCTGTTTACGCTGAAGTTTCAGGAAGCCCGTCGCACTTGCGTTTCCACATGCGCACTAGTGAAAAATGAATTCACGGGGGAAAAAGAAAAGCTTTTCTCAAGTAATTTTTAAGGCGCACAAAAATAATGCACGCATATATGAAAAGTCGTTATCTTTGAGCAAATGCTCCAAAAAAAAACAAAATCGATACACGATAAGTCTTTGACGGATTCGAACGAGTGGGAAACGATAGGGCAACGTACCATAGCCGTCCCGGTACTGTACCGTAGCCGTAACTAGGCGTTATGATTGGATGTTTTACATAAAAATAATGGAAGCCATTTCAGTGTTACTGCATATCGTACCGATTAGGTGCAGTCCGTTTGTGAGAAAAACTACCATTGAATTCCACATGGTGAAGGCGAATATTTTAAAAAGCATGACTTGACTTTCACCACCCCTTCCCCCTTAGTAAAAACAAGTGCATTCTTGCAAAACTTTTGCAAAAACATATTTGTAATGTATACAATACGAGTGGTAATGTTGTATCGGATGTACAAGCTCGAGCCTCAGGCGAAAGATTGTAGATCCGATACAACATTGACACGAATAGTGTATATTGCTTATGATACGTCTAAGTTACCTAGATCGAGTTTGACTATAATTTTGAATATACATGTGAATTTGGCTGAGAAAATCAGCTTTAAAGTTTATGCAAATCAGGACGATTCTGTATGATATACAAGCTCCTCCACGCTTATGATTTTCTATTGTTTTGGCCTCATTAATTATTCATATTATAATCAAATAAACATTAACGGTATTAATTTATTCGAATCACTAAGATTATTTCAATCTATAAAAAAACACCATTATTTGAGATTTGACTATTATATAAAAAATGTTTTTAGATATTATTTTAATCTAAAATGACAAGCATGCATAACGCCTGATATATATATCATATGTATATACAATATGTAGATATATTTGATATATCCATATTATACATGTAGAGATCTCTTTCTATGTATGTATATCATGTAAAATGCATTAGTCTAGACAGTGATCTGGCATTTCAACAATCCTGTCAGTAAGATTAACATTGAAGCCAACTACAATGATTTTTACACCAATACAAACTTGCTTTTCACTATAGACCTATATAGACCTTAAACAAAACACCAGGAGCCACTTTCACTGGTCAAACATAAAGCATTTGGTTGAGGCTGTGAGGTAATAATTTCATTAATCCTTTGAATCAAACCTGCAGCCTCAATTGACTTCTTTGTTTCACCAGTGAACTGATGCATGGTAAGTGGTCAATAGGCCTTTTCCGAAATAGATAAACAGGAAGCATTCTGTTATAGCTTAAGTTCAAACACCAAAAGGTGTTTATGCCCAAGCTAGACCACAATGCACCATGGTTGCTCTCTTTGAAAAGGCCTATAGACCTAAACAAAGGTGTCACTAATTTGTGTAAATCCCAATGCTTATAGACCATGAGTGAATTAGTAAACCTGCATAGTTCAGATTATGGACAGAAATTAATGTAGAATTATAAGAATTTAAAATGTTTGGGACATGAAACCAAGGCTAATTGGCTTTTGCTGGAGGAGCTATGCTTGATGTGGATCTTTGATATTCCATTTTCAAAGTTATAAAGAATTAATTAAGTTGAAACACTACCGCAGTGATGGTTTGGATATGCAAACTTAATTTACATACATTTTGGCCAATTTTGGAAGAATAATTCCTGGTTTGAGAAGCTAGATGGAGCTTTTTAAAGAGTGTTTCATCCTTTATCCAAACACCTTGAAATCAGTTAAAAACACATCTCCACCTTGTTTTTTCAACCCACTTCTCAGTGTTTGGATGTTGAATGAAACACTCTTTCCTGTGTTTGATATATTACTTCATACTTTTGAGCTTTACACATCTACTAACTCACGCAGCCTTTGTTATGTGCAGACAAAATGTAGCTATTTCAAAAAAGATTGGTGAAGGTTTTGTTGCATGTTGCATGTTGCATGCACTATGGATTATATGTATATATTGTTATCAGAACAATACAGAAGAAAATATGCCGGCTCCATATACCGAAGAGTTACGCTGGAGGGTTACTTGGTTTATTGAAGGTTTTCACAAGAGAAAACAGTGCATTTCAGCCTTTGTATGCAAGATACAAGATGCAACAAAACCTTCACCAACCTTTTTTGAAATAGCTGTATTTCCTCAATTTACCAAGCATTAAGTTTAATGCAAGTTCACAATACACCCTTCGTTAAAAGTCTATATATAATTTAACACATTGTGTGCATTGGCACCAGCAGTACATTATTGTTTATATTCTTTCTGTATAAACTGTGATCAACTTGACAAAACAAATGTAATTTCCTTATCTATGGTCAGTGACATACAGTTGCTCAAAATATCCATACCCTTCTCCACCCAAGGAATTTGTCAGGTATTTTTTAGGAAAAAGTGGTGGGTATATTTTTGGTATTTTTTTTATGAAAAAGAAGGTAAGGAGTCTAATACCAATCCCCCTCTGACATGGCAGGGAGTGGCATGGATATTCCTTTAAGTCACATGGTAAAATGACAAGGAGGCTGTGCACATGTAAAACTAACCACTTTGAATGGCAAACATCTTAAATACTTAACACAGTATATAACTAGAGCTTGATTAATTTTATCCAATCATTCTGAACTTTAGCCCTTCTTAGCAATTAACAGCTGGATTCTGGAAGAAAACACCTTTAATCAGGATTTTTTAGTGTGCCTTTTTAACTTTTCATTGTGTATGTTGAAATGCGTAAAAGGAAGAAATACAGAGATTTCACAAAATTAACTTAAAGGCCAATGAAAAAGTTAATGTGTGCACAGTTGCCAGTTATTTTGTCCAGAATAAACCAGTTAAGATTTTCTACAAATCAGATAGCAACATAGACACAGAGATAAACATTAAAACTCTGTAAAATGGGTTAAAACCAATGGTAACGAGAGTAAAACACATTCCATGCAAAGTTGTAGAAAATGTGAGTTGTTGCTGTGTGGTTTCAAAAAAAAATGTCATTAAAGACTCCTTTTTCCCCTTCACCACAAATGAACAGACAGGTGCTGGGAAAAAATTTAAACGACTAGTAGGAGGAGGGTCTGAGGGTGGACAATCAGGTGTCTCCCCTTGTGTGTCATTTTCTTCTCTTGTGAAGGCAAAACTTCAAATTGATTCTTTTTCAGGATGGTATGGGATATTTTCTAGAACTATGCAATAAACAGCCAAGGCATTAGTATCCTATTTTTCAAACAAAACTAATATTCACATGCAAGGTTTAAAAAGCTCTCTATAAGTAGAAATACTGTATCTATGACATTTAATTTCCTATTCTGGATGTCACCTCACTACCCTCCATCGCTAATGTCTGGACTATAGTATTACCGGATGTTGGGGTTGACGTTGCTGTTATTGGATGAGGTGAGCCCACAATTTGATATTCACCTCTTGAGACATTTCCATTATGTACCATGGTAGGCAAAGGGGAGCCATGAATAACCGGACTCTCTTGTTGCATACTACTCAGTATAGGAACAAGATTCTCTGCCGCTGTGGTTTCAATTTGGGTCGTCACAGTAGACGATGTATTGGTTGGTTGTGCTGAGGGTGTGCTGGTTGAGTTAGTAACAGTATAAATTGTACTTGCATTAGGAGGGAGGGTTACAATTACGATATTACCCTGTTGTAGGGTGATGTTTGGAGGTAATTGTACAGTTCCTGGGATAATACCAGCAGAATTAACTAAGGTTGGCACAGGAATACTACCAGCTGGTAAAGTTTGCACAACTGCATTTGGTATACCTTGTTGACCTGCTAAGTGATTGGGCGCAATGGGAATAGTACCATACTGTTGGACGAGAGACTCAGGCCAGAATCTTTGAGCAGGACGACTTTGGATCTTTGATTTCTTTGCTTTGTGGGCATCAGGGTTTCCAGCATCAAGCATTGGCTGTAAAATACGTCTTCTTGCATTGATAAACCTTTATTTTAAATGACATAATAAGCTTTAATATTTTATCCGTTAAAGATGAATTTCTACATTATTAGCAGATTTTCTTGGATACTAAGAAATATCATATGAATGTGAAAATTTTTGGATTTAACTTACCAATTATTAACTTGAAGAATAGTTAAATTGGTCTGTGAAGCAATACTCCTTTTTTCGTCCTCAGTTGGGTAAGGATGCTATGTCAACCAAAATAAAAAGGAATAAACAAACCAAGCAGGCTTTGGTATAGTTTGGTGTAGCAGGGTTGGCCAAATTACTCATCATTTCATAATCCCCCTAAGAATTACTTATTACCCTCCCCCCCCCAACAAGACTTCTCCAAGAGAACAATTAACACTTATTTACTGGGACCGAGGGAAACAGTATGTTTTGTGGTCCCGAGACTGCCGATGTTTCCCGAAGCGAAGCTGAGGGAAACATAAGCGGTCGAGGGACCACAAAACATACTGCTTTCCCGAGGTCCCAGTAAATAAGTGCTTTATTATCATACCAAGTGTCAAAGACAACAAAAAAATAGAGAAAGAATAAATTTTGCAAACACGCGCACTAACGTGGTAGATTCTCGTTTCTGGTTTTGATATTTTCAGTCATGTGACTTCCGGTTTTGTTATTCCCGGTCCACAATATATTATTGCCCTCCCAGACTTGTCACCAGGGAGACAGTCAAATTTCTTTACGTTCACGTGATACACTCTCGACCAATAGAAATTGAGGAAAATTGAACTTTGACACTTGGTTACAAGAAATTACAGATGATGAAGATTTATCTTGTTTTGGGGCTGACTAAGAATTATGCCTACAGCACACACAAAATTCAAGGTCAAATTGGAATATTCAAGGAGATACTGAAAAAATTCCAGGACTTTTTAAGGACAAAAATCAAATTTTTTTAATTCAAGGAGTATTCAAGGACTCAACCCATATTCAAGGACTTTTCAAGGCCTGTATGAACCATGAGAGGAGATTACATATATCAAGGCATGCAACAGTGAAACTACAGCCAACATTACATGATCATTACTTTAGATTGACTTACCATTAGATGAGAAAAGAGCCATGTTTTCATGATGTTTGTAGCTTGTTTGGGTAGCACTCCTCTTTTTGTCTTTTTTTTCTCAGGGGTTTCAGTAGGAGAGTCAAGATCAAGACTTGGGAGTGGAATTGGGTTTGGCACAGTGATTTCTAGTGGTGATCCAGCACTCATGGAGCTTGTTGGTGTGGTGGTGGGTGAAGTGGTTACAGGTGTTGTTACAGTGGAACACATACTGTAAGCAGCTTGTGTCGAAGGGATCTGCGTTAACACAAATGTCTGTCCACCTTGTGAGACAGCTGGTACAGGAGTAGGAGTAGAGGAGGCAGCAATAGGTTGTTGCTGGATGTATGTTGTACTAGCGACTTGTTGCTGGACAGGCTGGCTAACAACACTGCCGCTAGGTGGTGTTGCAATTGCCACAGAACAAGGTGTACCAGTTGGTGTAAAGAAAGCCACTTGTTGTTCTGTCAGCTGTTGTGGTTGTTGCTGCTGTTGTTGTGGCTGTTGCTGTGGCTGCTGTAGAAATATCTGCTGAGGTGGTGCTGTAGGAAGCTGCTGGAAGGTCTGTGCCATGCTTCCAACTGGCGGTGTGGAGAAGGAGCTTGACAGAGGGCTTCTAAGAAGGTTATCACTCTGCATCTTCCCCTTCAGACAGGCAATATATCTCTGGCAAAAATCCTTGCACAACTCATTCACCTTTTCTAGTTCCAGTAAATGGATACGAAAAACTTGTATAGCCTTTACAATCTGAAAAGACAAAGTTTTATTTACACAAACAAGCAATGACTACAGACATGCAAAAGTGTTTTAAGATTCCTGTAGAATAGGCATGTTGGGCTGTTTTTTTTAACAATCATTTTATTCATTTTTACCACCTAAAAAAAGTCAGCTTTATTCTAAAGAATTGTAAAATCAATTGCCATATTACACATTTTCTAGGCAATTTCTTTTATTTATTTACTAGGTGCCATTCTCTGTTTAGCAATTAAACTTGAACCAATGTTACTTCAAACCAAGTTACCGGTACTACCTTTATGTTACCACAAGTTACTACCATGTTAAGCTTCCTACTTGAAAAATGAAAACATCTCTAATACAATAGCCATAAGGAAAATAATAAACAGCCTGAGGACAGTCCTATGCTTATGCTTGAAATTTAAGTCATGATGATGAAGACAATGAAATATGGCAGCCAGTCATTTTTCTTTTAAGTTATAAGTCACAACAAATAAACCCTGCTGCAAAAAAGCACCTTAAAAAGCTCTTTCACAAAGTCTGAATGACAGCTGCAACAAGGATAGTTTGTAAGATAGATATTGAGGATTGAAATTACAGACTTGAACTTTAAAAATTTAGTATGGCAAACACTTAGGAGTAAGTGATTCTACAGTTTTTACATGTAACGTTTATGAACATGACATTAGGACAGCAATGGTGACAGCCTTCATCAACTTGGAATCCCCATTTCATGCTCATTTGAAAGACTAAAAGGAATCAAACAAAAAATTGTTTCTTTATTGGTGTAGAGTTTTCATCTAATAGTGGTTACTTTAAAAATAATGTGAATTATTGTATATACATGTAGACCATATTTTGATTAGGTGAATGATGGACAAAATTATGAAAAAAGCCATCAAGTGTAGTCTGTTGAAAGTAATTTCACTTGTCTGACTGTGTAATCAATCATTATTAGCTGTTTCATAAAAATCTCTGTTGGATAACACAAGGACTGTCCTTTTCAAGATCAACACAAACAAAACTTGGAAACAATGATTTTTTTTTTTAAGTTTTCATTTAAATATAGACTTTTTTTTGTTCTATTGGACATAATTTTCTGTTATGGCTAAATGTAGATAAAAACTAATGATGTTGACTAAATGTCAGAGTTTATGGAATTTTGAAGATGATAAGATATGAGAAAAACTAAAAACACCTTCACAATGTCATTGTAATGTAAAAGTTCTTTTTGTGTGAGATATTCACAGATTCAAAAGCCATTAAGAAAGCTGTATTTATGATACTTGGTACAGATAAGCAGAGGCATTGATGAATGAGAGAGTAAAAATATATATTAATTTTCTTTACAGCAAAATACTGATGTCTAGACTAATATCTGATATTTAACAACCCCATGCTATAACACCTTGTGAAATGAGACACTCAAAACTGAATTGTAAAACTTATGCCAGTATTTATTAAATAATGATAAGCCAAAAGATATCAATCACTTTTACGCAACCCAAACAGTATGAAAATGTAAAAATATGAGTGATTTGTAAACCATTTTTATGTAACCCTAAAACAATCTCTGAGCTGATCTAAGTCAGGGCATGGCCAACTCACAGATTGAATTGAAATCCCACATACATGTTTTGCTCTAGTTTTGTGGTGATTGGTAAAATAACTCACTAAAAATCCCCCAAAATAATAAAGGCAGAATTGGCCTAGAGTGATGCCAAAAAAGACAAAACTTTCCCTTGTTTTTCTCAGTATTCTAGATTTCATAAAGATAATATAATCTCAAAATATTTTATGAGCAATTTTTACTCCAATGTAGACTTTTCTTAGCCATTCTTGGGACACTTTAATATGTTTATAAATTTGTTGAATAGACCATATAGACTAATCAGAAAAGTAAATGCTAAGATCTCTTTGGTATAAAATTCAATTGATCTACAGTATGTATGTAGTTTGAAGCCTTTGTAGTCATAACTGTTCTACTTCATCTTCTATATTGACCAAAGAGGAATCTTAAGTCTACGAGGGTATTGTACTAAAAACAGAATAAGATAATAAAAGATGTGGTCATTATGTACAAAATTCTTCAACTCACTGGAAAGCAGAATCTGCTTTCTTTATTACAGTCATTATTAGAAATAATGCTTAGTAGACAGTGTGATTGTAAATTAAAACATATGGCAGAATAATTTTTACTACATTATATAATTTTTTATCTTAAAATAAAATTTAGTGTTAAGCACTGGGATGAGATGGTGAGCTTGTGTAATGGTTAGAGCTACAATGTTGAATACCAAACAGATTTTAAATGCAAAAGAAATGATTTAGCATAGCTGAAGTTAAATTTAATCCTTTAGTTAAAAAAATAACAGTTTTGATGCAATGGTTTGACTTAAGAAAGAATTTTTTGACCCCAGAATGTGTGTGTGTGTGTGTGTGAATTAATAAGTTCACACAGATCATATTGCTTTTGTACACCACTAATGGCTTTCTCATTAAAATATATGAAAGATTTAATTCAGGAAAACTTAGCTGTTCAAACAAAGAAATCAACTTTGATCATGCTAAGGAAAATTGATTCAATCGTTCACTCTGATCTGCCTGTTTTGATGGATGGACTTCAACTTGTTATTTTGGGAATTCCATCCAAAAATATCCAGAAAATTACAAGCATCATTAATCTCAGAAAACCATTAATTTGAATCCTGTGGTTTTTAATGCAAAAGAGATGTCACATTGAGTGACACCCATTGTGTAAGCTGTATCACAAAGGCGCCATCTTATCACCTTCCAGACAAAAACAATCTATACCATCATTTGAAATTCTACCAGTTTCTCACATTCTCACAGAAACTCTCTCTTTACATGTCCCTAACCACTTGGAGAAAAACACTTGGATACAAAAATGACCAAGGAAAAAAAATCAGTTATCATCTAATATTTATGATTTCTTTTACATGATTTTAATTAATTTTCTCTCATTAGGAAAGACAGATTCTTGCCCCTGTCCACCATTAGAAACAGAGCAAAATAAGAATTCAGCTGTCAAGCATTAGCCTAACCTTAAACACTACTAATTATTGTATTTTACCTCTCTTTCCATACCTAACTATTTTATTTCACCATTTTTGTTTACTGAATTTTCACAAAAAAATATTAATGATGAATATTTATCATTTTAACCAATATTGATATTAATTTAAAAGGATTTTGCAATAAATAGTGTTAGGGATAAAATATCGAATCCATAAGGAAATTATACCTTATCACCTGTTGATCAAAACTATTCTGTCTTTAAGTGAACAAGAATTACTTTTGTATATAAGTTGTAGATGTAATTATTATTTTATGTTAATTTACTAAACAGAAACTTGAATTTCTGGTGAATAACTTGAAACAAAACATTAAAAAGGACTTATATGTCTATTAAGAAATTTGGCGTCCCAAACTGTTGGCTGAAGTCAAAACATCGAATAGATGGCATAATTTGGAAAAGTCAAGAGGGTTTTTGTAAGGAAAAGCTAAATCAACCATGAAAATTGAGCAAGCAAGTCCCACCAGTTGTATAACAACAACAGAGACGAATGTCTTGTTATGACTCGTAATAAAAACATATAACTTACAAAATCCAATTTAAAATTCTCGTGATCTTCTAATGTGTGTAAGATAGGCGTATAAAGATTGCAGCTGATGTACAATGTCATCGAGATTAAGGGTTTTTTCACGCCAAATGCGAAGGAACCAGAGACAACGAACCTAGACGGTCTGTCACAACATTCATTACGGGTTGAATTGGCTTTATTTACCGTTAAGAACAACTTAACAAAAGTGATAGGACCGAAAGGATTCATAAGTTAGAACTGATTTAATCGGTTTTCCTTGTGATTTAAGGAACAAGGCGGTCGATACCACAACAGTAAACACCAAATATTGTCACGAAAAAAATCATACTCAAAACTAACAGGTCTTCGTTTAAATGTTTTTCCTCTTCTTCGTCACTACAAAACTTCGAAGCGAGTATTCACAACAAAACAACTTACCAAACTGTCCAGCTCTTGGTCATCAGTAAAGAAAGGCTTCCCATCTCTGTTGTGTTGTATTATGTAGTTCTTTATGTCGTTGTCAAAGGTAACCGAAGTCGGACATTCACTCGTTTGAGTTGCAAGCTCGCATTTTTCAAGCAACATGGCCAGTAACGGGAACAACGGGTGACGATAAATAGCATTTTTCTCTCCGTCCAGGCTCTGCACAGCTAAATGAGCTTCTTCATAAGCCGGTGGCAGTTTATCCTGGGAATGCTGAAGGCCTGTAAAAGTCGAAGTGACGGCGATATTCGGCTGGCTCGAGAGCATACTATGAGAAGAACCACGATTGGAGATAGCCGCCTCCATATGGCCTTTCCAGTTCCTAAAGGACGAGAAAAAACACAGATTATCACGTTGTTTCGCCACCACATTTTACAACATTCGTCACACCAACAAGACCAAGTGCAATGTTAATTGTTTCGGTGTTAATGTGTTTGTATGGGAGCTTGAAAGACTCACAATTGGTCGTTATTAAAAAGAACTGCCCGCGCGCGGTCGACATTGACTGGCAGTGCCTCGTGTCACTCCAAAGAAATAACACAGCGAACCTACCTGGATCACGTGATCTCCTTCGACGCTCAATAACCCGGCACTGCCGGTTCTAATGGCTTGCATTTCTAAACATTTTCACCAACATTTTCCCTCCCTCAACATACCAGCATTCCCAAACTGCGTCAATTTGTTGTTACAGTGGAATTTGTTTGACTGTTGTGGTTAAAGTCGAGTGGTAGATTTAAGTTTATGTGATTGTAATGGCGTGACAGAAATGTCACGTGATATATTACAGCAGTTTTAAGTGGGTCGAAAAGTTTGAGTTTTCGGCGCGTTGACTTCTTTTCCGCATCCTTGAACATTCACTAAGCCTTTCTAAGACGCCTAATCTGCCGATTGTTTCTTTATCTAGCTTTGCTTGACTGTCCTTTTGTTTATTTGCTTCACTTAGTATATTAATCCTAGTTTTGATATTGTTTTCTGTTTTCTTTGAATTTAAAAACAACGCTATCAACGAAAAAGCCGCGAAAAACAAATACGCCGAAAAAAGAAAAGAAGATAACTAGGTTCTCAAATAATGAGGATCTTAGTAATAATAATAATACTGAAACAAAGATAAGAATATAACAGAAAACCAAGAAAACTTAGGCAAAAATCATGCTTTACATTTTATTTTTTCCAGTAAAACAAAGGTTAGGTTATTAGTTTTGACAAGCACGCCTTTTCAATTTTGACTTTACTCGTTTCCTCCCAAAGTAAAATATATTTTTCGATACCTTTCGTGACGATTAAATCGTGTTGAGTTTTTCCTTTTACGTTTTAAAGTATCTTTTCAGGGGAACTCTACTTCCTTGTTCCATTTCCGTAAAATGACGTCCTTTAATCATTCCCAATACAACTTTTTTCGTATTTGCTTTTATAAATCACTCAACTAGAATTGCACCAAGACTGCGAGAGAGGAAATGTAGATGACAAAATAGATTAGATCACTGAAAAGGACTTCATAAGCAACATCTCCACAGGGTATTTAAGCGTAAATCTATAGATAATTATATTTTTCGACTGGAATAAGAATGCTTAATTTCTTTCCTTTCTCTTTTTCTTCTGGGACTTTCGTGATTATGAGTAGAACCACGGGATTAACTTTAATGTAACGGAGATTCCCTTGCGAATTGAAGATGTCAGTATACTACAAATGCACATATATAAGCCAAGGGTGTTTCTGGTGAAGGCTTTTCGATGTAATCACGTTTATAATGACTTTGGTGATCCAAGAACCATTAGATAACGAAGCACAAAAATGTTTAATGGAAAAACAAGAGAAACCATTTCAACGAAAAAAATAGCAATTTAGTTTTTATTTCTGAAGTGTTCAGAGCCTCCAAGAGGTTCCTTAATTAACCAATTACAAGAAAACTAGGTATTCTTCAAGTTTTAATTCAAATTATAATTATTATATACTAGAGGAATAAATATTACATTCGGATATTTAAAAATTTGAATTTTGTACAAAAACGTAGATAATTGAATATAAATACAAGAATATCGTGACTGTAGAAAGCAAAATGAAAACTTCCATAAAAAATCTTTACAAATGTTCGATTTTGTATAAAAAACACGCGATAGAATTTTATGAAAGTCATTTAGTCCCACTGCGAATTCAGTATACAACAATCCCAATTAACCCACAAAAAATTACACAAATTGATAACTGAACATATCAAAACAAGACAGCTTTCCTGGTTCAGTATTGACGTCTTTGCCTGTGACTATGACAACGAAAACGTCATCTTTTTTTTTTTCAAAAGGAATTTTCTGTATACCAAAGGAGAAGGCTGTCAAAGCCTTCCCTCTCCGTCAAAATTAGATGTAGGTTCAAATGAAGTATGGAATAATTTACTATTAAGATTTGATATTATATTTAGATTGGTCAAATAAAGGCTTATTTTTCAGGTCTTGCGATGCATTGGTCTTCGTGGTTAGTCTTCTTACGTGCAAAGGTGCATGTAAAGTGTATGGTTTCTTATCGAAAGGCATTACCATTAGACTCCCTGTTGGGCTTCCTGGAAGTAGTGGGGGAGGGGAGGGTGGAGGGCGCAGAGAGCCTCACTGTCGCGCTTTACGTCACCATTTACGAAGAATACCAAGTAGTTACCTGGAGTAGTTACGTAGTTTTTTGCTTCTTAAAAAAATTAAAGGGGTTTTTCTTCGTAGCTGGTTTCAATGCACTTACGCAGAGATATCCATGTTTTTAAAGTGTTTTGTCCTTGTAAGCGAGGTCGGGGGACAAAGTATATGAAGGAAACTTCAAGAGGAATTAACAAAAACAGTTTTGCCAAATTCTAAGATATGTAAAGTTGAAGTTTTCCTATTCTTGTTTAGACACAGTTGACGAGTTTCCGAAAAGTTACGATCAGTTTTCAGTCCCCTGACCTCGCGCGCGCGCGAAAGAATTATGGGTAACTACGCCGGGAATGCGCATGACATTTCGATGTAAAAATAATTAGTCACCAAAAAAGCAAAATAAAATTTCCAAATTAGTATTTAAAATAATGGCCTATCGTGTTTCTAACCTGAGCCCCCGTTTCTTAAGGTAACCTAGCCTCCACCGCTACCGTTTTCTGATTGGCCAATATCATAAAAGCGAAATAAAGGCAGGAAAAGCTAGTTTCAGTTCTTGAAATCCCAATGCTTCGCTTATTCTTCAATTTTCACTAGGCGTAACCTCCTAAGAAGTCGACATAATGGTCGTCCCACAACGCTTTAAAGTGTCATTGCGTGACATTCCGAGGGATTTAGTAGACGGGAGCTCGATCTATTCGATCTGGCTTTCTTTTCCCCATTAATGTTCTCTTCATACACGAAGTACACAAATCACAGCCTTCTTTTGCCTCTTGACACACCATGTTGAAGTTAAGGAACCCGTGGGGGAGGTCCTCGAGGATGTACACCTCCACATCTTTGCCGAGCGCGCGCAAACGACGGGCAAACTCGATAGAGTCGTCCAGCAAGGGATCTAACGTGCATGCCTGTCCATGAAATAAAGACAACCATTATCAATAGCTTGTAGACAGTCGAGAGGTATCTATAGAGTATTCACCTCACCTAGTTACCCAGTCCAGGGTTACCGTGGTTACCGGATGTAGTCCCTATACTTTTAAGATCTATACACACTAAGGGTTTTGCTCCTGGGTCATTTTGCACTACCAGTACACACGAGCATGCTACAGGAGCTTGCTGCATGGTGAAATCATGCCCCCTGATATTTAACCAGTTTAGTATCGGGGAGCGTGAGCCGGGAGCAAAATTCTGCTCCCGCCTCAACCTTTTTTATGAAATCTTTGGTACATACGAAGAGGCAAAGCGACCCTGGAGCCTACTCCCGGAGCAAAACCCTTAGTGTGCATGGATCTTTAATCATTCCTGTCTAGGATCCGCAATTCCTGCCCTCCGTTCCCGGTTGAGGACATCAAGAAATCCGGGGGGGTTATGACTGAGATATGTCCAAAGAAAATCCTGTGGATGCATGCTAGGAATAAACAATGTAATGGTGAAAATCCTGGGGGCATCTTTTAAATTTTGTCGCTTTACGGGGGGAGGTCAAGGTTGAACTGAATATTTTCAAGTTTGCTCGCAAAAGGTTTTTTAAACTTCTCTATCGTTTTCCTTACCACAATATCTACTGGAGGCAAAGTAGCGAGCATCTCGTCTGGAGCAACAAGTGGCGACATGTAAGGATTTTTGACTATCGGAAGAGTCACTTCAGACATCGATCTTGTCTTTGCATCGTCCTCATTGCCTTCCTCTTGGGCTTCGTCGTACCTCAGGGGTGGTGTCCCTATCCGAGTATACGGCTCCTCCCCGGGGAATATCAATGTCTCGCCGGTAGGGGACTGAGCAGGGTCGACCACGTTTACCACATGGCATTCATCATTGTCACGTGTGTACTGCATTTCTCTGTGTCCATATTTGTGGCCTAACACTTCGCTTTGGTCTTTTAAATCGAGATGCAAGTGGCGTTGGATGTCAGTGCAACAGACTCCATCACTGTCCTCCCTAGACATTTCACCTTGATTACAATTTAATTTGATTTCCTCAAAACCGAGAATCTCGTCCTTAAACGAATAATACTTATCTATTTCTGACGAAGACCCGTCGTCATAGGAGTGTCCAGAGCTCAATGGCCTGTTCTTTATATGCAAACTATTCCTAAGACCGGGATCTGGCTTCGTAGGTGAAGCAGGACAGCTATGAAAACTCTGACTACAAGGTTCAGAGAAATTTTCAGACTCTTTCGAAGCATTTGAATCTGGATGGCATTTAGAATCTCCACCGAGTTTAAATTTATCAAGAAGTGAACCACTTCGTTTTATGTCCACAGGTTGCGTCCGAGTGTGTTGTTTCGAGATCAATGACGAGTTTGCCGGCGTTTTCATGCACTCGTCAAAGGGAGATCTCCCAATCCCAGCGTAAGCACCCAGGCAGGCCGATAGTATACCAGTGGGTAGAAGAGGGTCCATTAAACTTATTAATCTAGACGGAGATGGTACATATTGGACGTTGAATGGAGAGTAGGCGGCTAGGAGGGAGTCTGGTTTTCGGATTCCATATTCTGCAGCGCGCATGCTCACAGCAACACCAAGGTTTCCTCCTGCAAAATTAAAAAAACATATCATAATTTTTAAGTCCAACTCGCTGGTAGTGAAGGTGCTGTTCCACTAAGCAATTTTCCTTGGAACTTGTATCGCAATTTTGTTACACAAGTTGCACGAGACATTGCCTAGTGTAAGTATGCCAAGTTTCTCTCTGAGTTTTACTTCTCGCAACGGTTGCGGCAACAAAATTGCGCGACACTTTTGGTATGTTACACTAGGCAATATCGTGCAACTTGTCTCGCAACAAAATTGCGATGCAAGGAAAATTGCCTAGTGGAACAGCATTTTAAGTGTAGGCTCAGTATCCCAAACAATAAGAGGGTCTGGCATATTGAAGAACTTACGCCAGCCAGAACTTCAGAAGTTGGTTCTTTCGAAGGGAGGATAACCACGAGGGACAGCGCAATTGTTACTAACGTGTTTTGAATTCATGAATGACATATTTAGCATTTATTTTTAGCATCCATTGAGCAAAAAGAAAGAAAGCCCCAGCAATGAAAAACCTCCCCTTCTCTGCACCTCATTCCACGTCCTATACATCACAAAACTTTCAGTGAAACGCTTGCCATACCTGCCGAGTCCCCAGCAACGCAGAAATACTCAGCTGTCGTGCCTAGTTTGTCTGAATTCTTCAAAGCCCATGCGTATGTGAAGAAACACTCTTCCAGAGCTCTTGGAAAAGGTGCTTCGGGAGCCAAGGAATAATCGACTGATATGATTGGTACGTTTAAGTCACGTGCCCAAACTCGTAAGTACATCTGTAATAATAAAAAAAACATATTTTGACCTCCCCTCTTTGAAACCCCCCACAGTTTCCTCTCTGTTGGGACCAAACTCACCCAACCCCAGCCCACTGAAGTTTTCCCCTCTAATGGAACCAAACATGGTCAGTTGAACAAAATGTAAGTTAGCCTCACCCTATTTGAACCAAGCTATGTCAGCCAAATTATTACTGCTTATTAAGGAGCCCCATGCCATTCTAATTGGATTTTCTCTAGCTTATCCCCCCCCCCCCCAGTAATATCCTGCAAAAAATGGTAAAAACCACAACCTCACTTGTACCTGGTAAAATTTTCAAAAACACTGCCTCCCCCCAAATCTACTGTTGAAACATCATGATCCCCTTTACAATCATCATAATCCCCCTCTACATAAATTATGAATCCTCCACTACTATGAGGGAAAAAGCTTTCATTTTTGTGTTACACATATGCAGGGAAATATAGCCAAAAGCCTCCTCCATAGTTCTGACCTCATACCTCATGTGATTTGGAGGACTGTGAAACAAATCCACCACCATGAATGTGCAGAACTAGACCTTTGGACTTTTGCTTCTGCTTGGCACTATTTTGATGATTGGTTGAACCATCTTTTGACTATAAAATATCAGAGAGATATAACTAAAAATTAATAATACATCTAAGGGAGTTATCATTTATTTATTATTATTTAAACCACCACCCGGTTAGTTCAGTTGGTAGAGCACTGATCTGTTGTGTGGGAGGTCATGGGTTCAAGCCCTGGTCGGACCAACACTCAGGGTCTTAAAATAACTGAAGAGGAGGTGCTGCCTTTGTAATTACATCTGCAAATGGTTAGACCTTCACTTCTTCTCAAATAAGGACTTTAAATGGTAGGCCCCATCTCCCATCCCTTCCTTAACCTGTACACGGGGGACATTAAAGAACCTGTTGAGCTATTCATGTAAGAGTAGGGGATTGACTCCCAGTTTAATAGTCTGGTCTTGGAGACCTATTACTAACATTACTCATGTTTGTAAACTGCATGGCAGCAATATGTGCTATAATACTGGTCCATAAAGTCTTCCAAAAAATATCATGTAAAACTGACATTGTTTGTTGTCAGTTCCTGTTGTTCCCTCATGAAAGGAGAGACCAATTTTTTTAGTAGGGGTGGGGAAAGGGACACTGGATTTTGGGGGGCTATATTTTTATTTATGCAAGTTTAGAAAGGGTCTTAAATTTTTTTTAACTGGACTTGGGGAATTTTCATGGTCTTTTATGCACTGTCTTATATATAGAGGGTCATATTTTTGATTCCCTTTTTTGCTGAGGGGTTTTGCTACCATTCTAGTGGCCCTCCCCCCACACACACAGACACAGACACACAAACACCCTGGTGATACATAATTATAAGTCCCTAATAGACCCCTTCAGCTTGGTTGCACAAAGTTTCCCCATTTTAGACCATGAGGCAGATGTACTGGTATCCATATTACCCTCATGAAGAATTACAGAGAATCAAACTGAACTAGAGAAATATAAAGTAGAGTTATTTAATTTGGGAAGTTTTTCCTTATTTCAGATGGTATGCTGGAGTTTTCTAGGGCCACATTTGGACTATGAAATGAGTTTAATTTCATGCTGATTTGAATGTATATACCTGACCCTCCCTCCATTCAAAAGACAACAGTCTAACTTGGACCGGTGCAAGTCCTGACCAAGAACAGGGTGGAGCTATTGATACAACATCCCCAGATTCTGTGGTGATATCAAATGGCTTGGCAGGGATGTGGAAAAGAGTGTTGACTTTAAGAGCAGGACAGACAAACAATGGGAAGTGCTGTGGAGAAATAACAAAAAATATGTAACAGTAGTTCAGTTGTTGCCTACAATAAAATTATAAATCATTGAAATACACAATCTTTGACAAAATGAAGTTATCAAATTGCACCTTGCTTGCAGAGGTCTTTTTCTGCCTTCTGTTTTGGTTTGATTTATAAAGGGGCAGAAGGGACAGAAAAATGGCCTGTGCTCACAGGGTATTCAAATTGTTTTCAAGACAAATTCCAAAATAATAAAGGATGAAAGTGGATGAAATTAAAAAAGTGGGATAAAATTTCAAAGTAGCTGAGTAGATATGTTGACACCCACACTTTTTGGTTTTGTATTTACTAAAGAATATCTCAAGAAGAGCGGCAGTGTAAGAATCTGTCCACTTTTAAAAACTTACCTTAATTCCAAATCCCTCAGTTAGACTCCAGAATGCTTTGCAGAACTCCATATTGGTTTTACGGGTGAGTTTGACTATCATCTTTGCTCTCATCTCAGGGTTGACAGTATATTTACCACTGTTCAGGACTGAAGTCGTCATACAAGCAAATGGACTAGACTTGTGCCGATTATAACCTTCAGCAAACGAAGCCATTGCTACACATACCATGTGAAGAAACTGACGCAGGCCTGGTTGAAACTGAAAAGAATGCATACATAGTTTGTGACAATTTAAATGTTTTAAAATGGGCCATCCAAGGAAAGAAGAGATTGTAGATAGATACTATGCGTGAAATCCCAAATCTAGGGATTGAAACAAGAGTTCTCTTCTATTACATCTTGTCCATTAGTTTACAGTGTGAATCAACAATTTTATTTTTTTATTCTCATTCATTATAGTTTTGGTTCACACTGAAAATATTAAAATTTGCACCACATTTCTTATTTATTGAAGCTTTAAACATAACCCTACACAGTTGATAGATAAGATAAACTTGAACACCGTATGAATTGGTGGTAGATTGCTGACGTTTCGGACGTTAGTCCTTCGTCGGAGTTAGTCCTTCGTCGAACTTCAACTCCGACGAAGGACTAACGTCCGAAACGTCAACAATCTACCACCAATTCATACGGTGTTCAAGTTTATCTTATCTATCAACTGTAAAACATGTTCTTTTACAGTCAAAATTGAATAATTTTCTTTTCTTTTTTTTCATTCTTTTTAGTAGGAGCAAAGGAGAAGCGAAGGTGTGTTGGTATTGGTTATTATATTATGATAAGATTAGGATTTTTTTTTTGAGGGGGATGCACCATTTATGTAAATAGCTCATCTCAGGGGGCGTGCGTAATAGAAATTCATCGCACGAGAAAAGTTTGTTCACGCGCTCTGAAATATCTTTACGTATTATCTTTCAGGAATGAAAAGGACAAAGCTTCTCGTCAGGTAAATAAATTTGTCAGTGGAATTGGATTAATTCTCGTTCTCGGAGTCTACGTCATTTTTGGTCTCTGCTAGTAAAAGCTCTGGGTGAAATTCATTGCTGCTACTTTCTGGCTGTCTAATACCACGTAACCATGGTTCTGGTAATTGTTTAATTGGTAGCTTTCTAAAATACTATAAGGCCGAAAATCATGCAAGAATTATGCTGGCTTTTTTTGGAAATCTTCGTGTCGCCCAACACAAGTAATTAGATTGTATTTTTGATCAGTTGTATAGTTTGCCGTTTAAAGTCGGTAATCTAACTTTAAAAACACTTACTGAACTATTTGTTTAGTTGTAGATCTGCTAACTTACTGATTTCTCAGCTTTGCAATCTTGAGGACCTTCATCTAACGTTTAAAATTTACAAGGCATTTGGTTTTTAGTTTATAAGTGAGATATAAAACGCTTTATTGAATATTTTCTATACTTAGAATAATTTTTCTTTCATAGTTAGCGATTGATGAGACATGGAAACTATTAAAAACTATGGTGGTAAATTGGGGACTAAAATGATTAGTTGAAGTTGACTGATCGAATCGTCGATGTTCGTAGATCGTTGACGGTAAATGCAATCATTGTTACGTGGATCGATTAGTCGTTTGCCGAAATCGAATTGTCGTTTCTGAACGTGAATCGTTT